>JAQGBW010001611.1:0-24596 GCA_034698625.1 Julus scanicus | reverse complement strand
CTGTAAGGTTCTGCTGGCCAATGTGTAGACGTTTACACATTGGTAGAATAAAGCTTTTAAATAGTAAATACGCGTCTACGAATTTATTCATCAAGATTACTTATGTACAAGTAGTGTATAAATGTGGTTAAAGCCTAGCTGTTAGGAGGTGAAGTCTAGTCTGGCAGGTCTGAATGATATGCAATTCCCCCCCCACCTTATTTCAGATTTAACAAGTTATATTAGGCTGGATTTTATTGCATATTTCGTCTGTAGTATTCAGGACATAAATGCAAATAAGTTGCATGCAAATTTCGTTATTAACCAGTGCAAATTCAACATCATGTGACTTACAAATCGATTATAATAACGGTAGATCATATTCATTTTCCTCTATGACGAATATATTTAACTCAAAATTTGTATTACAAGTTTATTTTCTGTACGCACATCTTTTACTAAAATGTGTAGATATTTGTGAAATATCTTCTATGTTTCTTATTCAGGTACGTCCATATTGATACATGTCGATATGCCCCATTTACTATTTACTTCAAAACGCGAGCAAGCTGTTGTCCATCTTTGCAATGACTTACGACACACTAAATTAGGCCTAAATTTGTTGCGGCACACTAAACTATATGCCTAAATTGCACACTAAATAAGGAGCCAAAATTGCAATGACTAGAAGTTGTTTTAAAGAGAGGTTTTCTAGACCAGTACAACTACTACTATATTGCGGCACAAATCTTTGGAATGTCGCTGAAAACTTGATAAACTACAGGTATGCGGTATTTTACAAAAATGTCCCCATGTATACAAAAATTGGTACACCGATTATGATGTGTATACCAAATTTTAAATTTTATCTCAAATACTGCTTGCAATAATGGTTATCCATGGAGGTACATATAAAGTATACATTACAAGGTATTAATTATTGCTAATTGGAACATGTATATTTGATGAGGTATCTTAATGAGGAATATGAGGAACGCATATGGTATAAAATAACTGGAAACCTAAAAATGTTTTACCATAAATTCCATTAGGAAACCTTACAAAAACCATATGCTTTACTTTGTATAATGCGCTTTATAGATGCCTAAATGACGACATTAAAGAAGCCATCAAAGGTATATTATACAAGGTATTAAATCAGAATAGCTATACATTATACCAGGAAGATACTTGGAAAATACCAGAGATATGCGAAATAAAACCTCAAATTTTAGTATGGGCTTATTTAAAAAAAAAAAATTCGAATAATTTCAAAATTTTACAAAAAATACCAGTTATCACCAAGGTAGAAAACATACAGATATGGGCCTTGAATGACGATATATTGGGCACATATGAACATATAGCCATAAAACCGCATTTATTGTAATTAATTCCAAGGTTTGTGCAGATAGCTTTTCCACTCCTAGGGTACTCCCAACTATAGGTAACTACCACAACTTAGGCGTTTATAGTGATTGCCCATATACACCGTACAGCAACTTTAAAGTACGTCTGAAACAGCCACTTAATAATTAAGCGATACTTAGCTATAAATTACTAACATCCCCAGACGTCGTTAAGACTAGCTTTTATTTCAACTATATATACATGAAATAAAATCCAAGGGCCACGTTACTAAATTTAGTGCCAACCAGGAACTTAATTTTTTAAAGTGACTTTAATGTATGTTTTTCATTTAAGTTTCATTTAGTTGTACTAAAGTTGTTAGTTTATAAGACTAGTTCTTCCCGGAAGTTGAATGTTTAAAGAATGATGACATTTCCTACAAATGGCATACTCACCTTGGCAGATGTATGTTTATCTATTTAAATTAAGGAATTTTTTTGCTCATGTTATACTTAAGATTTTTTTATTCCCACTGCGTAAAATTATATAAATGCATCATGCATGTACTGCGCCTTTCTAATTCAAATAGTTTCAAAGATACGGGTAATAAAAAATCTGCTTGTTTGTTAAAACTCACCGAAACGTAAAACATTCAGGTAGAAATGCTACGCTCGCTTTGAGACCATCTTGAGACAATTGTACAGTTTTTCAGTTGTTATGTCCTAGAAAGTTTAAATATTTAGGTTACTCGATATGGCAAGAAAAGTAGGCATATTTGGTAAATTCACAGCTATGAAAATTCCTATGTCAGAATTATGTACTACACAAGTATTTTGAAAATAACATTTTTAGACATAATATATCCGAAATTGGGTTTATATTACATGTACATACATTTTTTCAGACATATGCAACTCTCCTATAAGAGACACTATATTGTCATATATAGAAACATACTAAGGGTATACAAATATGCACAAATATATTTTTCCCTGAAACTGTACCTGTGGTAATTTCAAATTACCTGTAACCCCTAACTATGGCTTACCAGCATAACTTAAACGTTTGTAGTGATTGCTGACATGTTCAGTTTAATCAAATTGATATCATCAAAATGATTGACGCCAACGAGGACAGTTAGAACGAACAAAGTTGTTGCAGTTAGTCAAAAGTTTTACAGCATTACTATGTTACGAAAAATGAATTCACGAACATATTCTGACATTTGGTGCTGCAAAATTCGTCGCATGCAGCCTAACGACCATTCGGCCTCCGATTTTCAAGATCGTTCATAGTTGACGTTCGATAGCCGTGTTGAAACATGGCATGGGTTTCAAGGACTGAAACGCGACAAAAGATTTAGAGTTCTCTTAGGATTTAGACTTACTCTTAAGAGGTTTTTTGCGCATTCTGGCTGTATGCTCTGAAAAGCCATTGATGGTGCGAAATCTTGAAAAGGCGAGTTTTTCAAAAGCGGACACATTTCTCAAAAAAAAAAGAAATTAAAGCCGTTTTTGCCCTTGTGGAAATAAACAGACTGAAATCGCGTATATCCTTGTGTAAAATAAACACGCCAATGGAGTATAGGCTAATAAAAACTTAAGTAACACTTACTGTGCATGTCCTTTCTAAATATACAGGTAAACAATATTAAAATTATACGACATATTAAACCGATGTTACTTGAATACGAGCATCATATGGCTTGCTGAAGGAATTTTAAGGAAAGAGACACGTTGAATGCGTGCAAATGCTTGTACAAGTTACTGCCGTGTTTTATGCTTTCAACACACTTTGAGCCTGTTTTATGCAGCATTCAAATTAGTTTAAATACACGCAAATAGTTTGTTGCCAGGGATTGAGTGGTGTGATGCTGCAATCATGTAATAATCAGATTGTTATCAAGTGCATGTGAATTAGGAGAATATGATTTAGTAGTATTATACAGATCAGAGTAAACATGAAACAAAAACATGGTTTCGGAAACATGTGTGCGATAAGTTTGCTCACCAGTTTTCTGTACAGAGGTTTTAGCAAACAATTCCGTAAAAAACGTGTTTCCAACAAACATTTCGGTGTTTGCTAAAGAGGTGGTTCAGATCAAAGAAGAAAATGTTTGCTGGTCATGGCGCTCCTACCAAGTCCTGTATACAATTTTGAATTGCATTTTACCACGTGATTTCTTGAGCAGACGTCAGTTTTTGATATTAGTATGCAAGTCTTGGTAGGAGCGCCATGAACAGCAAGCATTTCCTCTATTTATACTGTTATACATGATCTTTGATGTGGACCTGTTCATCAAAACATGTCCATGAAAACACATTAAATCTAATATTATACCGAGTACAGAACAGAGTAAACACAAAACAAAAATATGGTTTCAGAAACATGTTTGTGATAAGTTTGCTCACAAGTTTTCTGTACAGAGGTTTTAGCAAACAATTCCGAAAAAAACGTGTTTCCAACAAACATTTCTGTGTTTGCTGAAGAGGTGGTCCGGATCAAAGGGGAAAAAGTTTGCTGGTCATGGCGCTCCTACCAAGGCTTGTATACTATTATTTATTGCATTTCCCCACATGCATTTCCCCACGAGCAGACGTCAGTTTTTGATATTAGTATGCAAGCCTTGGTAGGAGCGCCATGAAACGCAAACATTTCCTCCATTTCTACTGTTATACGTGATTTTTAATTGATGTGGACCTGTTTATTAAAACATGTCCATGAAAACATCTACAAATACGCAGTTTCTGTTTGCGTTTGCTCTTATCTATACGCTGCATTAGAATCATGTTTGTTTACAACCCATTTGGAAATGCTAACATGCAAAGCACATGTAAAAATTGAAACGTGTTTTTCATCATGTTATAATCAAGAACACTAGCCAAACTTGTAAAGGATTACTATTGAAATGCATCTAAATTGGTTGGTTGCTCAATGAATGGTTATTACAAGCAGAATGACACATCAGTGCGCATTAAATAAAGAAAAATACTGCAGAAAGAAACATTACAAAGTGAAAGTAGTAGTCTACAATGAGGGATATAGTGTTAAGTTACAAATATACTACTCCATTATACTGACTGATTGTCATGGCAAATAAGGAAGATTCTTTTCAATGAAGGCAGTGCAATATCAGCACCGTTTTTTATTTCTTATAAAAAAGACTATCCACACCTATTAGTAATCTAGACTCCACGTGAAACTAAAAATCGTGAAAATTCTAGTCTACTCTTCTCAAAAGCAATCAAAACATAAATGCGAATATTACATTTTTAACCGCGTTTTTTTCTTTTTTTTATCAAGTCATAGCCTGAAAAGATAGGAAGAAGTTGTTTCACGCCATCGCATCTAGGGTTGAATGAATTATTGATGGAGTTTGTCAAAGGTTTTGAATTGTGGTCGGTCTTAATAGATTTTCTGCCTTTTTCACTATTGCACAGAATCGGGTCTCCATTCTCAAATTGCCTTTGCTCGTTGCGAGCAGTTGGTTTTATATATCCTTTACGATGGCGAAGAGACAAGAAGAGAGGGAACCTTGGACAAAATGGATTGCACTTAAATTCATACGTGTCATCATCATTGGGCAACTCCTTACAAGAAAGATGGCCGCCGCTCAGTGTTTTTTCTGCCCGCAATACCAATGACCAAGGGGATCCCACGTGTTCATAAATCCACGATGATTTAAAGTGTCACCACATCCACAACCTTCCGTTTAATGGGTCTCTATCAACTCGATATGTTCATGGCAAACATCTGCTGTTGCCATCCAGATGGAAATAGATTGAATATGTGATGACGTCATTTAGGATGTAAACATTCTGGGGGCTTAAAGAATTCGGTTCTAATCAAGTTTTTCTTACTTCCTGGCTACTTCATTTATCATGATATAAAAATGATACTTGTGGATCACTAAATGCGTTCCCAAATGCCCCGGGAAGATCTTAGTTTCCGAATTGGATTACTTCTAAATCCGTGAAGCCGTTAGAAATATTTTTGATCCATATTATGTTGGAGAAAATCATATAGATAATGCTATATGATTTTCTCATTTATGATATTATATGACATTGTAAATAGATATATGCATACATGCATAATACTTCTAAACAATCATGTTACACATATGTAAAAATACAGTAAAATAACCGCGTATGGACATAATAAGAATGATAGATATTAATGGGTACATGAATTTATCCACGGACTAATTCAACATTAGAATATTAAATTATGTATAGATAAATAAGCAACATAAGCCAGAAAGAAATTCTAAGATGGTATTCACTGTAATATGTATGTGTAGAATTTAATTTTGTGTCCATTTATGGCATTTTCAACATGTACACGAACATATAGCATAATATGGTTGGTATTATACCAATTAAACATAATCCAATAAAGTAAAATAGTCTGCTAAACCAAACTCAAAACAAGGGAGTAGTTTATGATGAAAGAGATTTCAACTTTATCCCACTTTCACATTTAACATTTAAGAAAATGTAAACAATATTAAGTTTCAGTTAATATGAGACATACATGAAAGACATTTTCTGAAATTGATGATGCACCTTAATCTTAAGATGCCATACAATTTTAAAAAGGTAATTATTTGTATGCTCATAATTTAAAAAATATTGCCCCTGTATTACACTTTGACGAATATAAGTAGAAATTTCTCAAATCCCTCTCCAGCGGACTTGAACAGAAATCCTAGCGCGATGGATGAACAGCAGCTTAATTAGCTTTTTAGTCATCCAGCTTAATTATTCTCAAACTTAATTAATTCGGCCCGCTAAAGAAAATGCGCTGCAAAAGACAATTCATTCGTTCACCCAACAAAACGAGATCAAAATGAATTCGGTTTCGCTTTTGGGGATTTTTCCCCTGCGTGTTCAAAGGGTTAAGCCCTTTCAACTACGTGGGGAAATGATCATATATTTGGATATTTTTCAACGTGCATTTCTACTCGAATCAATGTTCGCCGAGTGAACAAGTTTAATGAGAACCAAGTAAAAAGAACCGCAAAAGACGAAGAAATATGAGAAACAGATAACGTCGTTCGATAAGACGCAAATCATAAGCTATCTCAAACTCATTAAAAGTTTAATTAGTCCGAACTGCAATGTAGTTTGTTATCGGATACGCCTCGTATCGAAACTTTCTGTTTATGGGATTTCGCTTTAATTGCCAAAAGCTAATCCCGGAAGTGCTTGCTGGAGATGCCTGGCTCAACGAATCCGATGGCAATTTCAACCGATCTTCTCGAATATTTATACAGAGATAAAAGTGCATTACACTTAGCGCTAACATCCAAGAAACGCCAAAAGCAGCGAGGAAATTCTTGCCTCCCCCCTTTCCAACTAGCAATGGATGAGGACAAAAACTAATCGTGATTATCATTTGCTTTTATGTCGATTATTTGAGATGAGAAAAATCTGTCATGTCTCCAGTACATAAAAGAAAACCCCAATCCATCAGAAAAAGACCATTGTTGAATTTATGGGAGATAAATGTGGACCTCTATCTCATTGCGGCGATGGAAGTAGTTTGCTTGAGTGCTTAAATAAAACATAGCATGACAAGAAAATAGTCCACGTCCTTTATAGATAATATTCTATAGAATCTGAAAATGTTGCATCTCTATAGAACTGATGTTGGATAATTCTCGTTTCTATTACCCAGAATGGTGTCCCAACCTGACTGAATTACCCACGTTAACCACTTCTGATATAGTCGGCTTAACTAGGTAATCAAGACAAATTATTTTACCCTTTCCATAAGCATAGTTACAGACTAAATAATCTACACAAAAGGTGTAAAAATATCGGAATCTTGCAATTTACCCTGCTCAGAAATTCAAAGATGGCCGTCACTGCCATATATTCTATTCCAACCTTAATGTTCAATTCAAGTTCTCAGTGTTGTATATTCCGACATATATCTTATATCCTTATATTTACTCAAAATACTCGTAGCTAATAAAATCCTGGAATTTGCTGAAGTGCAGTAGCGGATTGGTTTTAAAAATATTGATTGTCGGAAAACAAAGGGGATCACCCACATTTTCATAAAATGCACTACAAAATAAATCTATATAATTACAGTGTATATATGCAGTGTATAATATAATTCATATATTAACGACAATAGATACTAAATGTAAATTCAGATTGTTATAATTGAATTAAAATTTGTATTTTTATTTTAAATAAATAGTGGAAATGTATATCAGGGGTCCACTTCAAAATTACAATGTCTACATTTCTGCTTGTAGAAGCGTTAAGAAAAATAACATACATAGTACTGTAGACAAAATTATAATAATATTTATAGAAGTTGATAGCAGTTGGATGGCGTTGATTGAAAATTTACGGAAGAGGATCCGATTATAAATATAACCGCACTAGGTATATATATATATATATATATATAATCATTCATAGAAATTACTACTACGAAATTCAAAATGACATTTAATTCATGCGTGAAATGTAAATGCAGTTAATCATTTCTTTATAGATTTTCTATTTAATGGCCCTAGGGCTTGAATAAGCGGTATTTTGTACCATTCCTTACAAAACAACAATAAAAGTATGGCATGACATTTACGAGTCGTTCCTATAGTGTCTCCAATTTCAATGCAACATTTTACGAGGGCAGTTTCATCGCCTTATTCTCGCTAATTTCTGTCTTTAAATTCACGGTTGTTTTTAGTCACGTTATCCGAGTTCTCCTTGTTTCGTTTATGTGATGTCGTGGCATCGTACATCTGATGCCATTTGTTTGGATTACTGACTGTTTCCTGGAGAAATCAGACAAGGTTAGGCTTCAGGGCTAACTAACAAAGCTCAACAGAAAACAGTGGTGCGTGTGTGAAGTAATTTCACCAGGATTGCGCCATTATTAAACGATAAAACTAAAAAGTGGGCATATTCCTGAAAATTATTTCTTCTATTCTATCAGAGAAATTAAAAATGCAAAGAAAGAAAGTCATTATACTGTAAAAAAATCTTAGCAGCCGAACGTTCGTTACAAATGTTCGCTTATTCTATACTAAGGACATTCATTATACGTACACTTATTATCAGAAATATTAGACACGAATATTACAGATTACAATTTAATGAATATCTTTTCTATAATTTCATTTAACGCAATAAAAACACGTTTTATCACAAACTAATGTTACAAAGAAAGAGCACTGAGTATTTATGAGGACTCTATTACAATTAGAAATTTATTTTTTATATCGCCCAATAAAATGTTCTAAAATGTCCTAAGTAGGATATTCGATTATGTAGTATATTGGATAATTTCATTCTAAGATAAATTCATAATAAGATATTAATTAGGTATATTAATAAGGTATATTTTTCATTGAAATAGCACGTTAGATAAGCAAATTCCTGTTTCTTGTTTTTCAAATATAAGTCAATTTGGAATTACATTTTGATATACGAAAATAGAAATTTCTAAATATTGTTTAAAAAAACAAGCACGGGAAAAATATTTACGAAAAACATCATGTATTTCGCATAGTAGTGTGTTTAAAATATGAAATTGAACACACTGTACATAACGGATGGAAAACAATATATAGGACATGCCACAAATGGACATATAGCACTTTTGGCTACACTATATAAATTGGCTATACATATCCTTTCATACTATACAATAATGCATGGCAAGAATAAGATATGAAATTCTTCTTAACTCTACAGTTTATGTAAGCAGTTCTTATCCTTACAATCTTTGATGTTTATGTTTGAAGTAAAATATTAGCTTTTCATTTGAAATTCAGTCTACCAAAAAAAAAAAAATTATTGCAAAGCTGGCTTTCTCAAATTAAGCAAACCTTGAACAAACTAATTTCAAGTCTCAAAACAAACATTTTTTGCTTCTCTATCCCCAAGTCTTAAGCAGATTAATATTGCATCAGTTCAACAATTTCTTACGGAATTTGTCCAGAAAAACAAACAAAAAAATGTTTTCATTTTTCGAAATCGACAAAATCGGTCTCTAAAGAATTACTGCAATCTTTGTAAGCATGATGAGCTTATAAATTCCGTAAGCATTTTTTTTTCCCGTTTGGATTTAAGTGTGACTTTTTCATCAACATCAAATTCTATCAGAACAAACGTGCTTAGAATAGTGGTCAGTGCCATTGCGTGGGATTGCTGTGGAAAAATTGTGGTGATTCGTAACGTTATAACTGACCCTAGATAACCGACTCCTCACAAGGTTTTCGCAGATGCTCAATCCAATTTTAGCACATAAGTAGCCCTATGTGCATTCTAGATGCAGAGAAGCAATCAGCAAATTATTATTTCCAAATGTTTGGTGCGCTACCAATATCCCCATGGCGCTGATAAAAGCAGAAAGAAGGGGGTAATCACGACGCAATGCAACCCCGATGACAGCACTAGCGCTCATCGCGCATGCGCACGACCGAAAAATCTAGTGCTTAAAGGACAACGCAGCATATAACATTTATTTATCTAATCGGCCATTAACGTGAAGCTGTCGGATTATTAACCCATTTGTAGGACATTAATTTGCTGAATTGGCTTTGCTGAAGTGGAAATTTGAATCAAATTTCTAATTAGTGGTTGTGAAACGCGATGTGGAAACCAAAACTGAAATCCTCTCTTTGGGGGTGGATTCGTCATGGTCATGAGATGCAATACGTGAGCTTTACGTATAACGTTTAAGTGCTTGCCCTATTGAGAATTGTAGCCTGCAGACAACAACAAAAAATCAGTAGTAGGATGTTTGGAATTAAGGAAGGATTTAGTCTCAAAGCTTAATCACAGTATGAGGTATTTGTCCTCTGTCCAAAAACATTTATACGAAATTACTGTTTTACTACTTGTAGGTGGAATACTTGGACGTATCAGCTTGCTTTTACAAGTATAATCCACCGTTAGTGAGGTATCTACGCACTATTCATTATACTATTCTAATCCTGTTAAGTCACCCTCATAAATAAACATTTTCCTACTTGAGACCAAAATCCATTTTTAATTACATATTGATTAGGAACTATAAGTTTATATTTCAAATTTAGAAGAGTACGCAAAGTATTTGACCACGCTATTTTTGATCCTGTACACGTTATGAATGGAAAACTGCGATTTATTCCACTCAGCAGACATGGTATTTTTGAAAGAATGAGGATCTTGCACCGCCATTCAACATTTCAAATTTACTAGTTATAGATTCACAGGCATGTCTCTATTCACTATCGTGATATTAAGTGTAAATTAACTAATGGTCATTGTTCACATGCATGCTTCGACATTCAAGTCTTTGGGTTGAATGTGAATGATGCAATTCCCTCTGAACATTACATGAATGGGCAAATGTAAAATATACCCTTTTGCTCATATGAATAAATAAAATCCGAGGACTCTATAGACCACCTAGCTTCCTGCCCTGGTGAAAAAACAATAGAGATTTCAATTGTTTTCTAGTGTTATTTGGAACGGTGTTTTCTATTGGTATCAATAGAAAATTTCTATTGGTTTTAATGGTTTCAATTGTTTTCTATGGTTTTCTATTTTTTCTATTGTTCAGTCAATACAGCTAAGCCATAGAAGTCAATAAAAGTCAATACAGGAACCATAGAAAAACAAATAAAACCAAAAAGTGTCAAAATAACAATAGAAACCAATAGAAATCTCTATTGGTTTCTATTGTTTTTTTCACCAGGGTGGACCAAAAGCATTTAGAACTTGAAAAGCTTTCATTAATTAGCTGTAATTATAATGCCTTAAGTAAATATTAAATTCGGTATTCGTACTGTCCATGGTGGTGATGTCTTTAATTTTTGGTATATTCAGAGAAATGTATTAGCACACTAAAGCGTGGATCTTTAAGAGATTTTCTTATACGCTCAATTTATAATATTTAAGAAGGTCTGATGAGAGGAAGGATGGGGGGGGATGGGATTTCTGGGGGCCTGGAGAGCAGTGGCGAATAACAAGGGGCAAAGGGGGAATTTTGTTTCCGGCACCCTCCTCAGTGTGCGATTTTTCAGCAGTACATATTTACATAAAATACATATTTCTGCAGCAAAACTACAAATTTTCTGCCCGACCGAATTTCCGTCCCATCGTGCATAAGACCTTTGCGCAGAACGGATGCGCAGTTGACACATATAAATTTCTTAAATCATATCTTTTAAATTTTTATATACATCTAAAAATCTATACATTTTAAAAGTAAACTAAAATTCTATATGTATATGGAAAATGTACTTGTGAATATTGTTCGATCTTATCTAGTCTGTTTATAGAGGCCATAAAAAACGAAAAATAAGATATTGAGCCTCTTGCTTGGCAACGAATTTTCTGAATGAATTTTCTCAATGATGCTGTGGTTCATAGATTTCGCATCAATATGCTTGCATGAATGCATGAGAAAATACACGTCGAAGTCCTTTGATTTTTCTTGAAAGACATAAAATTGTATTGCAAACGAAAACGCATGCATAGGTTTACTCAGAAATTACTTTTCTGAGAAAAAAGAAGACGAAAATTATAGATTTATTTGATTGCACGAAAAAAATATTTCGTGAATGCTCGCGTGAATCACAGCTAATTTATTTTAAAAGCACTTGGCGATGACATTTGACTAAAAGACAAGACATAACAGGCATATATGGCCCAACTTAATTAAACAAATGAATGTTCGACGTCTAACAACTTTTCGAAGAAATGCCATCCGTAAGAGCACAATAAAATCTCTATTAATTAACTAGCGAGCATCCATGAACTTTATAAAATCTCTATACCTAAGCAAGTGAAGTAATCAGAGATCAGAGATTCACAGGGACAACAGTGTGTTTTACTTTTATAAATATTCGAAAGACAAGTATGCCAATTCTTAAAACTGAGTTTGCTTGAAACACTTTACAAACTACAATTTCAAAGAACAATTTTTTGTGCATTAAGGTGGATTGCAACCTATTCCTTTCAAGCTATTTGCACATGCTGCCAGCAGGTGGCAGCACGAGAATTCAAATTAACGGACATTTTTCAAACTTGTTTATTAATTTTAAAAAAAGTCTACCACTTCAAAGTGAAAAACAACACTATGATAAACTTGCTGATCCATCAATATATTTTAAACAATTTTTATTTTTATTTAATCTCTTTTTGTTTGGCTGTGAGTGTTTTTTAAAATTTACTCATTGAAAGGAATAGGTTGTAATCCCCCTTAAATAAACGTATTTTTTATTAAACTGTCATTATTAAAACCGACTATTCGGGGTATTGACTTTGGGAAACTTCATAAGAAAGTGCAAAACTGCGTGGGCATATAATCCAAAAAAGCGTATTGTAGTTTTAAACCAAAATTTATGGCATGGATATCCGCACAAGTTAAATATCCATTATGAGACAGATTAATCCGCTTATTCATTGTCATAAACAAATATGAAAGTCGCGTGTGGGTGGCACATTAGGTTATACAAATCTAAATAAAACTATTCTAACAGGAGACTGAAAATCTGGAAAACTAGCAGAGCTTCAGTAAAAAAAACACTGGTTTTGCATAATGGCCAGAATAATGTGCCCCTCTACGTGTATCAACTTTACATATCTTCTAGCTACAAGATATAGGGGGACTAAAAGGGACAAGACCTTGATACAGCTACACATTTCTGTATAAAATCGTGTTGGACCACCTAATGCTTCAATTCAGATTCCAAACCCTTTTTAGAATCGACTCCTACATGGTAGTATATGTGCATTGTTACTCATTCAGAATTCTTTCACACTGAATGTCTTTCAACACCCTCACTAATACACTGGCCTTAGCAATACACTGGCACATTCTAGCTCTATAATTCCAGTGTATTCTTTATATTGTTCACGAAATTTAATTTTGTACA
Organism: Julus scanicus; assembly: GCA_034698625.1. NCBI lineage: Eukaryota > Metazoa > Arthropoda > Diplopoda > Julida > Julidae > Julus > Julus scanicus. The sequence continues at coordinate 11,368 of JAQGBW010001611.1, read as the reverse complement.
TCACTGAAATAACGTGAACAATTCAGAATGCCAGGTCAATTGAATCTGAGCTCGATTCATTCTGATGCAAACTCGACATGAATTGTCGACCGAAAGTTAATGATTAATAAAAAACAAAATGATTTATTGATGAATGCCAAGATTTCAACGTGCACTATACACTGATTACGTTTTTATTACTATAATTTGACAATTTATACACATGTATAGACCATGAAAAGGGAATACAAGAAGAATTCATAAAGAGGAAGAAGCACAGTCATATCCGATTTTTAGAGGAACTATCCGGCATATGTCTGGAAACAGCTGTGAAAAACTGCGAAAATCAAAATCTGAATAGCTAATTATTTCAAACATGTATTTTATTTACTCTTCATACATATACGCGCAATTTGGTAGTGAATTTGTTTTCACAATTTTGGTATCGCAATGATTTCGGCAAGATTTCTCCGAATTTAATAATCAGCTTTTCTATGCAAATCTTGAGGTAAGAACTAATTCTGTAAATATTGACTCCGGAAAAAACAACGTGGGATTTTCTGTGAACATAACAACTTCCTTCATAAAACTAATCAAATCATTCATGGAATTACTATCGACAACCTTATGTGGGTTTCTACAACATTATGTACAGAGTAGTGACCCTCCATATAAACGCCCAACATTACTTAGCGTTCTAAAAATACATGTATTCGATAACTTAATTTTTATCATAAAACAGTTTGTTTGTATTATTATCTATTTGTAGCAGGACCTCACTTTTATTTAGAATAACAATGGAATGCAAACAGCCACAGGCCAGGATCAATTCATAAAGTATGATAACTTTTGATGTATACATGTATTCTATACATATTGCATGTTTATTATTATAAACAAAGTATAATCTGTATCACTGTTGTTTGAGGTTATGCTGATTTAAAAAAATGATCATATTTCCGATGAAACATATGTAATAATTTACCATAATGAGAGTTGGTTTAATTTTACAAAAATTGTCCAAATATAATGATGCCCATCATCACAACACAATTCGTATGCATTATGCGAGTGGTAAAACATCGACTGCAAAATTGCAGAATTTTCATCAATTCTGGATTCCGCTAAATAACTAAATGTATAGACATGTATGTATCACATCCGTTCTTAAATTATCTATAGCTGGATAAATTATCATAAAATTAATTCAGTAAGAATTCAACAGTATGACACTGAAGTTGCTGCATGTATTGATGACTGCAACATATTTTCAATGTTTGATTGCACATAGAGTCATGATAACATATCTTGAATTTTAAATTGTTATTTCCTTTAATTCTACAAGTATATAGTTGAAGAAAAAAAGCAAACTTGAAATAGTGGTATAACATTAACGAAAAGCAATTTAGTTAAAATTAAATATTAAAATCATTTTAGAATTATGGTGATAAGGAAGAAAATATCTGCAAGAATTAATTTATTCATAATCCAAAAACTAGCAAGGAAATTGTTTGATAGCAATGTTATACAGTAGAACCTGTCTAAAAGCATACTCTTGGAATGGGATTTACCCACCCACATGGAAAAGAAATGCATTTCAAAAATGCATATAGATTGAGACACTGAAATGTATTTTAAAATGTATTTTGAATGTATTTTAAAATATATTTGTAAATGCATTTTTAGAAATACATTTCAAAAAATGCATTTCAAAATGTATTTACAAAAGCATTTTTAAAAGCATTTTCGGTGTCTTAATCTATAGTATGTATTTTAAATGCATTGCAAATGCATTGCAAATCATTGTAAATGCATTTCTGTTCGATGTGGGCAGAATGCATTTTGACAGGTTTTACTGTAGTACTAAGGTTTTTACCTTCACATTTCATTTATGCTTTAAATTACTACATCGTTTTTACTTATATGTCGAAATTTCAGTAGAATGTTTCAGTGTCTCTAAATTTCTCTACTACTGCATATGATCACATTGCACTTTGTCATCTCATTAAATAAATACACAAACCATTCATTTGTAAACGAAAAAATTCAATTTGTATTCGAGAAACTTGCTACTTCGCATCAAGTAATACGTCAATTAATTAAGGCAATTTAACGAAGACTATTCCACAATAGGCAATCTGCCAAACCCAGAAAGTGTTACTTCTGTATCCACATTACCCCACCCTTCTTTCCCTTTTGGTCTATGTTATCTAACAAGGCTATATACCCAACAATCGAGTTTATTTGGCCATCTATATTGCTTATGTATCATGCAATATTTTCGTTCAGTCGTTGATGTCCTAAATCTCTCCTCTGCTTTCAGCCCCAACGATGCTACTCTGCTCTGATAGAAAGACATAAAATAGATCCAAATATATGAAATAACTCTTGGGGATAATTGAATGTCTTGGATATGTAGTTAAGGAGCTGGACAAACACTGGCGAGGGAGAAAACATTGTGGACTAGGTGCTTCCGTCCTCCATTTAGCCATTGTGGATGTTGCCTAGGGCGTTTTTATGCATGGAAAGATTAGGCGAGAGTTTATACGCCACAATTAAATTTACCATCACGAAATATCTCGCCACTGGACTTGCCACAGCCTTTCAATGTTAGCCAAACAAGGGCAATAACAATAAATGGGACTTGTGAAAAGAAAATTTGAGACATGCGCTGTCCGTTCTTCTGAGTATATATATACATTACCTTGCTTTCATACATATTTCAAAAGGGCAAATTACTGCAGTAAATGTTAAATTACTTCGCTAATGGAGATTAGAAATTTGTAGATGTTTAATGCAGGAGGTTGAGGATCCAAAGTGGTCAGAAGTACACTTAAGTGTGTTTGTCCCCTAATTTGTCCAATTTTTCACCCACTAAGGGCAGGAATTGAAAATTGCATTATAGTTAGAGGTAAACAACTATACTGTAATGAAGGTTCCTAAATTACAAAATAAGTAAGCTCATATATAAATAATTTTGTTATTTCTACAAGTGCAAAACTCTAAACGAGAAATGTTTTGTGCTTCCAGTGTTTTGTTTAGCAGTATTACCTTTGCTGATGGAGGACATTAAAACTATTAACTTGGATAAAAGAATGTCATGCAAGACAATGACAAAATGAACAAAATTTACAGTTAAATTGTTTTGTGGCATCATTCAACTATTGAATTACACAGTTTTAACGTGGAAGTTGTACATGTGGTTGAGTTTAATAATTACAAACAATTAGATTCTTTATACATATGTTATCGTTAAGACCACATCATTTCAATAATCTTTATTCCAGGTCTATGATGATGTACAGTAGCTAATAAGTAAAATCGATTACCATTCTATGCAAATTAGAATACAGTTATTCCAGAAAAAGCTGTAACGCTTTTTGAGAAAAACGATTTGATGTTATATCTTTTTGGTAATATATTTTGTATACTGCACTGTATAAAATTGCTAGTATGTCTAGACAGTAGATCAATACAAGTACATGTCCAAATTTTGTTATGCTTATCAGCACATATATGAATTTGTATCAGTACATGCATCATTTCTATATACTTGTATAATTATTCCACAAGAGTTATATTATCCATTAGGTATACATATATACATATATATGTGGGCACAGAAATGTGGCAATATTTTAACCTTTTATGTTTTACGAATTGTCCTTAGTAGGATTAAGGAAGATTTACATTAACGATAACCCCCTTTTAAGTCAGGATTTTCTCATATGATCCCTATCCAGAATTGATTTTTTGACATCCTATTAATTGCAAAATTGAGGTGCAAGATAGTGAGGGATGAAACACTTAGAAATGTTGGAGAACAGTCATTGCACAGTTTTGAACAATCCCTACTATTTTTTCTACTTCTGAAAAATTCGTCTATTGAGAATTCGGTAAAGATTCCCTTCATATTTGTCTGGCTATATTGCCTATATTATTCGGAAATTTCAAAAGAGAAGTAAGTAAGTGAGATTTAGGAACACAACTAAATTATTTATTTTTCTTTAAAAAACTATAGCCTCGCTCGTTTCACCAGACACTAACTTGTACTTGAAAATGGAGTCAGGGGAGTGGAATGGAAAAACTAAAAAAAAACAATCTACATATTCTTAATTAACCATATTTTACAAATAACCTTATATAGTGCCAAACATGATGTTTTTTATGATAGATACTCTCTTGCGTTACATAATGATTTAGCTGTCATAATTCCATTAGTGAACGTTTTTTTGGATTTGAAATCTAGACGGAGGCAATAAAGCTGCATCTATACTATTTCTTCATGTCCCCCACGATACAAGAAAATATAGCGTTTTCTCATAAAATTGACAGTACAAATGTAAGTGAAGCATATGTCTTTTTAAGAAAGTAAAGAAAAACTGAATGTGTTATATTGAATGCAAGTGACAGAAAGGACGCATTCATAGAACTAAAAAACGACTAAAACGCATGTATCCACAAGAAGCCATTCAAAAAAGACGTCCTCAAGAGTAGAGCATGGGGGGTGGGACCTGCTGGCATTTAGACACCATGTGGACAGGGGGAGGGAGGTGGGGAAGCCATTACAGACATCCACTAATGATGGTATTTTTCAGTTTATGGTTTTCCTGTTTAATCAACAGCCTCGGGAAAGTAGGATTTTACGCCTAAATTTATGTTAAATATCAATTTTATCCTGGAATTTCCCTTCCAGGTCAGGAAATTTTCGTTAATCGAAAAAATGTCGTGGAATTGGTAGCGAGGCGGGTGCTTGGAAATTTATTGGATGTGCATTTGTATGTTCCATCATTTTTCTGGACACCCTTATTTTCAAAAACAAAACAAAAAAAAAAAAAAAAAAAAAAATTAAGAACGTCCATAAGGATGGGGGAGTCTGGGCTAAAATGAACATTGTGTGGACAGGGCTTTGGGGGAGAAAATAAATTTTTGAAAAAATGTCGGGGACGTCATTTTTGAATGGCCCCAAGAAGTTTTATTAACACATGTTCACCGATATACATAAAATGAAATCCTGGCCTTGTGAATCTCATTTCAAAAGTAAAGCATCATTGAGCATTTCAATAAATTTACAGATAACCACGAACTTGATAAAATTGTATACACAACGTGGGATGTTTAAAAAATTCCGCATTTCCATAGTAAATATCAGCAATTGACTAGGATAGAGCCTAGCTCGCTTAATAACATTTTCTTTTGGTAATTAATTTGAATCTGCTTCCAACACACTGCTCGGCAAAAGGTTCATAAACAAATTACAAATAGGAACAACGACCCCTAGATATTTAATTTTCAAATGAACTCCATACCCTTGAGATTTACAACTCCATCAATGTGCATTTCCACCAGAAATGGAAATACATTACGCATCGATTCTACAGTACAGTATAGTGAATGAAATACTTGACAAAATTAAACCGTAGTAAACAACATTTTATTATTTTCGTCCAAAACGATTTGCAGAGAGTTTACTACTTGCACGAGTTCATAGTACTGCAATTCAATGTAAGAAGGTCGACGTGTAATTTCATTGATGCACCATTTTCATGTTGGATTGACAGTCCACGTGGCTACCACCGAAGAAAGTACACAATAAGGCAATCAAAAATCCAATATCTATAAATCTCTTATCCAATTTCATTTTGTATAGTACCAATCTTGTCAAAGTGAAAGAAAACTGATCTTAAGCCAGGATTTTGAAGAAAAAAAATTGCCCAACAGTCCACTAGTGTGAACAATACTTAAGAGGCCAAAATCAAATTTTCAACTACTTGCACAAGGCGTTAAATTTTCAGTCATGCATGCATTGGGGTTGATCCTGCAGAGATTTGAAATTGCTGCATATAATGCAGGGTTAAGGGAAAGGTCATAACAAACTTTAAAGTCCCATTTTATGGGCTTTCTCTAGAAAACTTGATATTTATATCGTTAAATCAGCTATTTGATTTTATTCTACGCTTTCAGCTCTTTTATCGCTGCCGAATAACAACTGCAGGTAATTAAACTTGTGCAGTTAAAGTTTCATAGGAAATAAAAAAATGCATTTCAAAAAGTTGATGATAAATTAATAGCCAGCGCATAAACATATTTCCTCATAAAAATATACATAATTTAAACAAAAATATAGACATTTTCGTCATAAAAAGAGCAGGAAAGCTATCCATCATGAACTAGTTGTGTGTTATCTTACAATATACAGAATATTTAGTTCTACATTATATTTTGAAATGCTTCAGGCATATGCATTGGGGGACTCAGTCCACCTGTCAATTAGAATTACAGTTTATTGGATTTGTTTGTAATTTTTGGTAATTTATAAGACATGTGAAGAGAGGAAGGAGCACGGCTCCTTCGATTTAAATAAAATTTGGCACTTACAAAGCACAATAGTGTAGGAAGAAAAATCAATTATAAAATGTGCTCAAACTGTTTTCCGGTGGCCTTTACACAAGCCTGAAGTCTAACGCGCCATTCTTTGATTGACGAATCGATTATACACTGGTCGAGTTCAATCCAAGTTTTCTAAATTTGTAGTTTCAAGTCTTCGATATTATTAATCTTCGATTTGTAAACCTTTTCCTGGATAACTTCCCAAATTGTGTAGTCCAATGAATTCAAGTCCGGGATGTTTGGTGCAGTTCGATGAAATGTGGCGTTTCCCAGTTGCAGAAGTTCAACTGTCATTCGAGAACGGTGTGCTGGCACACCATATTATTGAAAAATAAAAAAATCCAGTATTTGTCAGATGTACGGGAGAACTTTTTTTGCTCCTACACTATTGTTCTATGTAAGTGCCAAATTTCAATTAAATCGAAGCATTTTTCACAAAGTTGTGATTTTTTTTATTAGGTTCTAAGTTTTTATGACTCACATGCAGTGTAGATTTGCATTTTAATGTATCGTTTAAGATATGGAATGTCAAAAGTAATGACGCTATATTGATATATTGGAATTATATATTATTTGGTACAGTATTTTTTTATAGGTAATTGCAAATTAATTACCAGGAAATTTCATTATGCGTTATTGCTATGGGCAAGGCTACAAATTCAACACAGTAAGCAAATCACTTTACCATATATTTTACAACCAAAAATGTATTAACGCTCTTCATAACTTCAATATTGGTATTTGGTTTTTTCATCAAAGGATTGTCTCTATAGTTACAGGATTTTTAATGAAAAAATTACGTGCTTTAATAAAAATCCAATGGATGTTGCATATTACCTGATTGTAACATGAGAAAGGCTTCTCAACACACACAATTGAGATTTAAATTAGATTTTAACTTCACATCAAATAACTAGTCGATAGTTTTAGGGAGTGAAATAAAAATTATTTTAAACTTGATTAGTTTTTAATCATAGCTGCCAAAATATATGATTACTAGTGATAACTTTATTTAATATGATATCAAAAGATGATTTCCCTTTAAAGTGAGGTTTATGGAGCTATAGGTTTTCCCAGTGTACAAATTTAATTGGGGTATAGCCGTTCCAAGAATTCCATACAAATAGGTTTTTGCGTGTTTATACCAGGCAAGCCTTAAATGAGAAAACTGGAGCATCTCAGTAATATTTTCAATTGTCAGTTTTACAGCGTCATATCTCATACGCTAGGGCTTAAATTAATTTAACACGCATCATTACATTCACATACAAATCCAAGATCTATACATATCTGTTCGGTAACGATTTTAAGCTATAATTTAAAGGGGAATAAACTAAGTTCTAAACTACAAATATTTAAACAAGCCAATAATAACAGCATAAATCAACACCTGAAGCTTTCTTTGTAAGAGTTGAAGTAAAGAATATATATATATATATATACATGTTTATAACTGGTACATTAACTATTCAGAAATAACACTTAATTCGTGCTATGAACGTTTTCTTTTAAAAGCAAGTATCTCTCAGTTGAGAAATTATTTGTATATTTTTTGGGTTTTAGGACAAATTCTCAAATGCACAAAAGCTCACGCGAAATCATCCCTACCCAACCTAAACTAAATTTCTGTGATTTTGAAATTATACGTTGTGATTTTATTAGTCCTCTTTTCATCATTAGTCCTTTGATTGCGTAGTTAAGGGCTTATACAATGACTTGACAACTTCCACTAGTCAAAGGTAGGATTAGCTTCCACTTCTAAAATCCTGTCAAAATATTTCGTTGTGGAGCATGATTTTTAACAAATTCCAAGTTTTTTTAGTTATTTCGCCATATTGGTAGATCGAAAATTGGGAAACTTATTAAGCGAGAAAACTTAAATTATAAAGTATTCGTGGGATCATACGATTTAACTATTTAAACGGGAGAATGTCGTAGTCGGGAAACCTTATACAAGGGAAAAGTTAATATTAATCCTATAGGTTTATTTCTGAACAGCAAAAATCTGTCTTAAAGGGGAAGATTATAAAGATTTTAAGATTTGTATACTCACGGCTACCAATATTATTTGTGAAAAATTCTAAAAAAGCATTCATGAATGCATTTTTTGGTTTCTATACCAGCATATGGCCTTAAAACTAGCCAACCTTCGATCATTTCTATAAATAGTAAGTCAAATATCGAAGTTAATATTTGAAGAAAGCACATTATTGGAGAACAAGCCAGGTTATCAGAACTGAGATCGATGCGAGCCCTAGAGACTACCTTAATATTGCTATTTTGCTACCAGGAGTTTTATTTTTTACAGCACACTGGATTTATATTCATCATATAAACCACTCCAATACATTTTTTTTGTATTTTCAAACAAGCACAGCAGGTGTACAGGCAGTGGCGTTCCACTCAACTTTTCCCCACAACCTTATCTTTTAGCAAATACACAATTCTCTCTCAAATGACTGATTTCTCAGTTATCCATGCATCTCTATCATTTCTATATAGGGCACCTAAACTCAGAATGCTTCCCAATTCGACCTGCCTGCACTGCAAAAAAAAAATTTAAATGACAGCTGGAATAACTTCTATTTCCTGTAGACCATATTTCCCTAAAGGTACTAAACCCTTTCCAGACATGTAACCTCCATTAACAATGAAGGCCCAATATCTAAACTGTCTAACTGGAGCTTATTGATATACCAATAACTGTCCCCAACAACCAGTATTATATAAAATCCAACCAGTTCAGGAAGAACCTAGAATAGCAACATTTCCATTTCCATCCAGACATATGCTAAAACACGCTAAACATGTGTTTAATACGTGTTTATAAATAACGTATACAAACACAAACATACATTAGATGTGGTGTTAGGATTTGCACGTGGGATTTTTACATTTAAAACAATGATCACGTCAGTAGATAAAGCGTTTGTAAGTGGATTTAGTGGAGCAGAAACTTAATCAAAATCTGGACAGCTTTAATGAATATTCCCATATATTCATTATATGGGGTATATATAGGAAATAGACTCAAAAGCGGAAGCGAAAATGGCTACATATTTCAGTCATCATGCACTGATACTATTGCCGTCATATTTATGTAAATGCATGGTGTTGTGTTGTAATCACAACTGCTGTATTAATTAGTTAATGTGTAAAATACTTGTATAATTTAACGTTAACATTATTTCGCCAGATCCGATTAGTGGTGAAATAGCCAGCAATATACAGTGATCTAGGTTTCGACAAACCCTATAATTAACTAATAAAAAGACAGTAAATCCATAAAACGCGTGGCATTTACAATGAATTTGTACGAGGAATGAATCAAAGCACAGGGTTTTCATGTTGGCATATGAATACAAACACATTTTTGGATTATAAAACGATATCGTATTCCGTTGATAATACAAACTCATTTAACTTAATGAATGCATGCATGCATTTTCAAAAATCATTCAATAGCTTCAGGCATTAATAAATATATTAAATTTATACTTCTGATTTCCATGATAAAAAATCATTCATTACTGATTGAATTAGTACGTTGAACAAATGCTCACGATCGCGTTTTAAAAAATAAAAAATTACCAAAGACTTAGTTGAGAGTAACAATATCCCACATCTAACAGGCCCAATTAATCGCAATTTAGCTGCTCTCCGCAATTGCTTCTGGGCAAATGTCGTGAAATTTCCTACAACAAATCCTCCACAACCTTAATGATCCTTCCTATCTATTAATTTTGCAACATTGGTGAAAAAAACAATAGAGATTTCTATTGTTTTCTATTGTTATTTGGAACGTTGTTTTCTATTGGTAACAATAGAAAATTTCTATTGGTTTCATTTGTTTCAATTGTTTTCTATGGTTTTTTATTGTTCAGTCAATACAGCTTATTAAACCATAGAAGTCAATACAGGAACCATATAAAACAATTAAAGGAATGTATCGCTTGCATGTGACTTTTGATCGTGGGTGTTATTAAAATAAAAGCTACTAAACCAGAAAAAAAAACCAGACTTGACATGGATTACTCAGTTAAATAATAACATCAGTGGTTTGATGTCTCGTATTCATAAAAGGATAGACTGATCGATTCACTCATGGTTTTATGTACATAGGTATATCCAATTTTTATAACGAGACAAGTAGGCCTTGTGGATATACAGTGCATTTCGTTAAAAGTTAAAGGTTGAAAAATTCAGCCTCATAAGCATACACGATTTTGATGTGACAATTACTCCATAAAATATTTCATATTCTTGTTTGATGACTAACCCTATCAAAACGGTATGACAGTGACATAACATACAGCGGGTAGAAAAAATATTGTAACCACTTGCTACAACTCTGCATTTCAATTATAACATGATGTTGGACAGTGGCGTCTATAGATACTGGTTGCCAGGTTACAAAGGGGATCCATCATCCATTCACAGCTAATGTATATGATTATCATTTAATTTGTTTAACAAATAAATACAATTTTCAAAAACATACAAACAGAAAAACTGTAAATTAAATTATTTTTTTCCAAAGGACATCAATATTTTTAACAAGTCTGGGTAAACCATTTTTTTCCTTCAATACAGCTTCAAACCTTTGAAAATGGACTCTTACAAACTCTGAGCATTCTCTAAAGGAAGGACTCCCCCATTTTCTATCCAACCTCCAATTTTCCAATTATTTTCGCAGCTGTCACTAGAACACACTTACTAATGCACTAACACGAGCTCTACAGAGTGTAAACAAATAGAAGAAGAGCATCCAGTGTTGCCAACAGACAAAGAAGAGCATCCAGTGATGCCAAATGACAAAGAAGAGCATCCAATGATGTCAACTGATAAAGAAGAGCATCCAGTGATGCCAACTGACAAAGAAGAGCATCCAGTGATGCCAACTGACAAAGAAGAGCATCCAGTGATGTCAACTGATAAAGAAGAGCATCCAGTGATGCCAACTGACAAAGAAGAGCATCCAGTGATGCCAACTGACAAA
>JAQGBW010001610.1:0-24599 GCA_034698625.1 Julus scanicus | reverse complement strand
ATTATGTTGCATTTTGGTGTCACCCCTTGTGATGGTGTCACCCGGTGCGGTCCGCACCCCCCTAGTGCCGCCACTGCTTCTGCTAATTATTGTAAATTAATGCAGATCGTGAACGCCATACTGGAAGGAATTGATAAATGCGAAAAAGACAACGATGAGGTGAGAAAGAAGTTAATATTAGAATAAAAAACAATATTAATATTTTCAAATTCTGATTGATCGACAAAAATACTTTTATGTTAAGGGTGTATACGGGATAAAAATGATGCAGTGTGTGGATGATGCTTATGACAAGGTAAAATATTGAATTTACGAAAACAATTTTATAAATACTTTTTAAACAACTTTATCAAATTCTAAGACACCTTATTTCTAAGAGTTATATTTCAAATTGACGATAACAAAAATAAGAAAATTTAACTGAATTTATGTCTCATAGGTGTGTGAAGAAGAGGAGGAATAAACTGCTGCATATTATACAATAAATTCTGCTCTGATTCCTACGTAACAATACTTTGAAACCAATGTAATGTAAACTGATTCAAAATAAAAATGTTAATTTGCTCTTAGTCTTATTTTCACTTTAATATGCATACATGCATTGAGTGAACACATAGACTATCACCCAAAACATTGTATAACCCGATTTCAATTCAATTCAACTCAGTACCCTACAGTCAGCAAATAAATGCCTTATGGTAGGGGGGTCGTACACAATTTCAGGAGAATGCTCCCCTAAGTCAGTAGCGACTTAGACATCAATGCTAGATTAAATTTGCACTGAATCAGGAGAATCGCAAGGTAGGCTATTCCATCGTCTAATCGCACGCAAAAAATAAGGACCAATAGTAAGCATCCGTCTTGGCACAATCGAAGCTCGGTCAAAGGATTTGATTGATTATGTCTACTCCTGGAGTGTTCGTTAGCCGTTAATATATTTGAATTAAGAGAAAGATTAAAACGTTTGAATAACTCCGTAGATAACTTTTCACGTCTGGACCTTAACGTGTCCCAATTTAGAGTGGAGCATTTCTGCCACACTCTCGGAAAGTTGATAACTGCCCTTAACAAATCTGGCTGCCCTACACTGGGCCATCTCTATATCCTGAATATGAACCATCCTGTGAGAGTTCCAAACAGGAGCGCAATATTCCAACATAGGGGGAACCAGAGTTGCGTAGACAGTTTCCGCACATTCTCGACACATGCGTTGAACGAATCTAAAATGCTGGTTCGCTGCACCAACAACTTTTGTGAAATGGTGATTCCAAGAAAGGTTTTTGATAATATAGACTCCCAAATACTTGACAGTATCAACGATAGCGAGTTGAACACCATCCAGAATGTACTCAGGTTGGCAAGTTTTCCATTTACGAGAAAATTCATCTCACCAGGAAGCCAGTACGACAAGATCGCTCCGGAGTTTGGGGGAGAAACTTGTGCCTTCATCCACTTCACCATATACATTGGAATCATCAGCAAAAAGTTTTTAATTACTAGACAGCGACTTTGGAAAGTCGTTTATGAATAAGCGGAGAAGTAATGGGCAGATGACGCTACCTTAACCTAGCATAGCAATAATGCATGGTATGAAAGCTCACTGATTATTAAAAATCTAGCAAGCTTTCCCGCAATGCACTCGTGTTATGCAAAGACGCATATGTACATAGGAAAAACCTAAAATGTCATTTGTAATTTGGCGATCGATAATTCAATTTACCTTAAAAGTAATTTTTGGGCATAAATACCTTTTGTTCCCTTGGTATACTCGGATATGTAAATCATGAAAGAATGCAGCACGTGCTTCTGGTGATTGCACGTGCGGCGTGCTCGCTTTCTACTTATGAAATAAATTCTCGAATTCCAGGAGATATTCTAAATTGTGAAAAACGCTCTAGCAATGGCACCATGAAAGGTACTTTTGAAATTGAATTTTGAAGCCGTTTGGCTTCAAGTTGATAAACACCGATTCCTGTTTTGGTTTATGCCCAATTCCTGCAATTGAGGACGATTCGATAAGTAAACGAAATTAGGTATGTCACAGGATTAACGTCTGTCTAGACCTCCGATCATATTTTGATGATAAACAAATGTAGAAAAAAATTAAATCAACAACCGTTATTATGTCACATTTACGAATCTAAATGGTTATTTTGAGTCTAAGTAATGTCTTCTATGCATTTCTCCCTAGAAAACTTTATAAGTTAACAAAAGTAGAACTCGATCATTTTTGCTCAAAATGCCAAATTCTCCGAAGTGTAAACCGAAAAGAACAAAAAAAACTCGAGTCTCCAAAGAAGAGAAAAATAAGAAAATGGTATCAGCTATAAGAGAAATTTCAGGAGGTTTGTCTTCAGGGATACCAGTCTCAAATATGGGTATGAAAAATTCATTGTTGTTAACAATAATGAATTCTCTGAATATATATATAGTATATACACGTTCAACTGGTTTAGATGTCCTGTGTAGGCCTTAAATTCGTGCCCAACTACAGTGCTCATAAACTGCGCCCTGATCATAAGTGTGTTCCAATGAAAATCAGACCATGCATACAAAACGTTTGTTTCTTCTCATTTAGACGCCTGCGATTACCTCGAGTGGCAGTGGGAAAGACTGTCCAGGCAAATGAAGTTTATGGAAACTAAATTCCCAGATGGCAGCTGTAATTCCATGAGCGAGTTGACTTACGATCCAACTCAGTGCTGCCCTTTGACCATCAGCGACAGAGCGCTGCATCTGTACACAAGGGCCAAGGACATGGGGTGCACCGAATGGGAAGACAAGTTCTTGCAGCTCATCGGCCGCCGCCTGCTTACCATCAGCAAAAGACAGCTTTTCTTGAAGTTGGAGATCCTTGATGTGTGCAAGATCCTGGGCAGTGACCACCTGGACGTGGCCGACGAGATGAACATCCTACGGGCTGCCCAACGCTGGCTGGACTACGACTCCTCCAGGGCCCGCTACATGCCCTGCATCATGGGCTGCGTGCGTTTCGGCCTCATGTCCAGGGAGGACATCATCAAGTGCTTGCTCGTCAAGCGGAACCTGAGAGAGAGCATCGTCACCCTGTCTCCCTACCAGAGTTCGGTCACCCACGGTCTTGTATGTCTCTGCATGCAGGAATTGGGCATCTACCCCACCTTTCCAGAGTTTTGTCCACCGCCTCGCCACCGACAAGTAAGAAAAAGGCGCATCGGTACGGGGGACTTTGTGCTTGCTTCGCCGAGCACCAAGAGCCCTCCTCCTGCTGGTCCGGTGCACTGCAAGCCGTGTCCTGAAGAAAAGAAAGCCATCGTGAAGAAGTGCACAAAGACCTCTCTACATCAACCTCTGAACACCAAGACGCGTGGAAAACGAGGTGCAAGGAAGTAAGGAGGGGTGTCCAATACCATCACTACTGCTCAGACACCAACAATCCTGATGGGCCATCGTAGTGAACTTAACCAAATTTGAAATTTCTTGTCTTTTTCAGCTGTCTGTGAAAGCGACTTTAAAAACGGTTTTTATCAGGAAATTTAACACAGAATAACATAGAAATTATACTATTTTTGGGTTACATGCACTGATTATTACTGTAAAAATTGTATTTCATGTTCGAATAATTCATACCATATTTATTTAAAAAAAAATATATATATAAAAAACTCAGAAATTTACAACCATCTAATTAACCATATTACTCAGAAATCTGAATTGGATTGAATTTGATAACTGTATCATTTCACTTGTGGAAAATTATAATTTGCAGTAATAATCAATTCTTAAAACGCAAATATGGTTATCTATTTTTACCTATTGAGGATATTTTCAGTTCACCTTAGCATGGTCTTAAAATGCACATAAAGCAACTTTAGATAGTTTGCAAAACGAATTTTTCTCATGAAGCAAGATATTAGTTTACAAAAAATCGCCTTTTGTTTAAGCTAAAATTATCAATGTAACGCTTGCTGTAAATTAAAAAATTTAAATAAACGGCATTTAAATAAGTTACTGAAAAGCATACTATACACGTATAGATGGTTTTCATTGTTTTTCACATTGGTATTTTTAAAAAAAATTGTAAATTGAAAATATTTATTTTATCATTCCTTATCTTGGTCTTAGTTTTTATAGTGTTGCGGCAAAAGCTTCACCGTTGAAATATTTATGGTTTTATTTAGTATAATGGGACTATTTAAATATTAATATTAATCATTTCATACAATTATTTTTCCTATACGGCATTGGATTAGCTTAGCATAAAACGAACCATAAACAGGTTTTTTATTCCCCTCAAGGGCATTTTCCTAAAATAAACCTCCCACTCGTTGATATCAAACAACATGTTGAAATTAAGGAAATAACTTGGCTAAGTGCCTTTCATTGATCAACGATAAGAAACGGGGGAAATACCGGATATCAGCTACTCGTACTTAACAATTTTTTTTTTATAAATTGTTAACCATAAATAATCCTAAAAGTCAACAATCTATATTATTCAAATACATGTACAATTGGACTGAAGAGGGATTTCTCATGTGTTGCAATATGCTAAACAATCACGCTAAATTTGCTTTTCAATGTTGTAATTATTGAAATAATGAAAATATCAATGTTCTTTCATCAATATTTTATATCATAGAGGCTAGTTCATGAGTCAATCTACGAACGAATACAGTAGATCGTAAATAACACATCTGTGTTAATATTAACTTGAGTATCTCTGAGATATTAGCATCCCACATATTGGCAGTTGTCAAATTCATCACATTATATCTTAAATATGGCGAATTTAGCTCTATCTAAGTCTATATGTATATTAAAAGTATTTTACGGAAGAAATAATATAAGTAGGGGAGCCCACGTACTGTATCATTTTTTAAAAATACATTTAAAAACCTGCAAAAACATCGTCTAATATTGCTTATGAATCATAAAGAAATATATAAACACTGTACACCTAGACCTCGCTATACGGCCGCCCTTTCTACAGCCTTTTGCTATAACGGCCTTTTTTTAATTATGTCACTTTTTCGATTTACGGCCCACAATGTTTCGTTATACGGCCAAAAAAAAGTGCTGTAATTAAAGTATGTGTCCAAAAAATGTGTTAAATTAGCCCAATTTGCACAAACAAGGTTGGATTTGGCTAACAATAAAACAACTTATGGGAAGGGGAAAAAATAAAAATCACACTGCAGAAACAATTGATTCGTTATACGGCTTTTTCGCTATACGGCCAACTTTTTCCGGAACATATCTAGGCCGTAAAGCGAGGTATGGGTGTACTGTGTTATGTACAATATTTTCCAAAATAAGACATGAATTTTATTGAAATGTTGTATCACAAACGAGTGATAATATGACGTCATTCTTTGTGTACTTTTCTTGTACATAATGACGAATTGGTTATCTTATTTTCGAATCGAGTTTCTTAAAAATTCTAAACAAAGATTCACGTTTATACAAGATAAATTAACTTTTCATTACAATATTCTGTGATCAATCTCGTAATAAAACGGAAAAATAAATGCAAAGATCAAGGTGAACTTATGATTGTATTGTACACCCATACCTCGCTTTACGGCCTAGATACGTTCTGGAAAAGTTGGCCGTATTGCGAAAAAGCCGTATAACGAATCAATTATTTCTGCATTGTGATTTTCATTTTTTCCATTCTTAGATGAAGTGAAACCCATAAGTTGTTTTATTGTTAGCCAAATCCGAACTTGTTTGTGCAAATTGGGATAATTTATCACATTTTTTGGCCACTTTCTTTAATTACTGCATTTTTCTTTGGCCGTATAACGAAACATCGTGGGCCGTAAATCGAAACAGTACCATAATTAAAAAAAGGCCGTTATAGCGAAAGGCCGTATAACGAGGTATAGGTGTTTTTCTTATTTCCGGTGATTCGGTTTCATTTCATGTTTACTGCGTGCATTTATTTTGATTTATACTTATTGACCTTATCGCTCTTTCATAATGAATAAAGTAAACACGACGACCTCATCCACCTCCACAGAAATTAACTTTCAACCCCATTTAAAACTACAATAGGAAAATAATAGCTGCTTGTAGAAAACACAGCATTGGTTTTAAATTTAAATGGATATCAATTAGCATACGACATGAGGTTAATCAGACAATGCCTTTAAAATGCGTTTTTTAGAGCCGTCAATTAAAGGTGTACACAAGTATATCCAGTAAACATTACAAAAAAATCTAAGGGAATTTTCCCGTATTCTATATTTACCTTAGCCTACAGCGTCATGGTCACGAGATAGAGTAGGGTATTTCCCTAAATTCTAAGTGGATATAAGACGTTGATGCTTGCTGGAGAAGTCAAACAGCTGCTTTTCTGACTTTACAACTCTATAACCATGCTTTCGATCGTAACAATACTTTCCATGCTATTATTTAGCATCGTATGCGTAATTAAATTTGTAGGAAAGAAGAAGTTAAACAACCCTCCTGTCATCAGTTTCGTTCCAGTTTCAGTTAATTTTCATTTCACGCGTCAATGTAATTACGCGTGTGGATTTTGTTTTCATACGGCCAAAACGTCCCATCTGACACCTCTCAACGATGCTAAAAGGGGCCTACAAATGCTGCACGACTACGGCATGAAAAAACTGAATTTATCCGGCGGAGAACCCTTCTTGCACCCTAAGTATGTGGGTGAAATTTCAAAGTTTTGCAAGGAAGTTCTGAAATTGGAGTCTGTGTCCATCGTATCCAATGGAAGTAAAATTAAAGAGGATTTTTTTGTAAAATATGGCAAATACGTCGATATTTTGGCCGTCTCTGTGGACTCCTTCAACCAAGAAACCAATATTAACATCGGACGGGACGAAAAAGGTAAACAATTATATACCATTTAATTTATATATACATTAAATAAAGTAGATAATATCTGTGGCATCACAGTCACGTGCATTTTTATGAAGATGCACGTGCTGTTCTAAATCTCGTGCTTATTTGCAATTCCATTGTTTTTGTTTTGGAATGTTTTGGTAATTTGAATTCTTTAGAGTTCAGTTTATCTTAACTTGTTGATGTTTAAAATAAATAGCTCACATGTTTAACTTAAAATTATCGTTGAAAACAGTTTATTTGGAACTTATTTCA
The DNA here is from genome assembly GCA_034698625.1 of Julus scanicus. Lineage (NCBI taxonomy): Eukaryota > Metazoa > Arthropoda > Diplopoda > Julida > Julidae > Julus > Julus scanicus. The sequence continues at coordinate 17,489 of JAQGBW010001610.1, read as the reverse complement.
ACATCCAAATGTCATTTTTGTTGTTTATGACATGGCATCTTGATTATAAATAACGAGCCCATTTGAAATTTCAGTTGTTAATATTTATTCAATTTAATGGATTTCCAAATTATATCTACCATTAGCGTATATAATTTATTGTATTTAAACACAATTAAGTTTAGGGTTAATTAGTTGCACGCATTTATCAGAATTTACTATGAATACATTGCACCATTAATTGTTTTTTTTAAATGATAGAGGTGATAATCAACTTTCATTTACATACCTATATTGTGTAAACCCAAATGTTCATAATATCCGAGTTTAATAAAAAATAGTCATATCTTGATTGGCAATGTTTAGTATAATAATATGCAATGAAGTTAAATGAACAAATTACTATTGTTGGATAGTTTCGGCATAGTGTGAAGACATCACATTTCTGGTGTTTACATTTCAATTCTCAGTTATTCACTGCAATACAAAATAATCTAAAAATGCAGTATTTTTCAATCTTTTTTGCAATTCACTGCACAAACATAACACTGAAATTGTTGTAGTAACGTATATACTGAAACATCACACGAACCGAATTGTTCATCTAGCCTCCAAATAAATGTAAGAGTTCATATTACACAAGGTTACTGTGTTATGGATATTATTTTTGTGCAATAGGAAATATGAATGAAACAACCAAAACATTTTTTTTTATCTTATCTGCAGCATAGAACATAATAAATCATCTGGCATTATCTGTTTAGCGATAGAGTTCTTTCATAACGCGATGTGTAAGCGTTTCTGAAAACTTGCGGTATATTAGAACCGACTTGTATAAAAAACTTTACAAATGACAGCAAGATGGTCAAAATAGATTAATGACGCTGCAATTAATTAACCTTAATCCGATTCAGCACCCAATTGGTGTGGTGGTGTATGAACCTGATGCATGGAAAATCCAACATACTTTACAATACAGTGAAACCTCGATTTACGAACACCACATATTGTTTCGCTTTACGAACGATGCTTCAGTTTACGAACACATTTCTCTGGACCACCATTCAAAGGCCCGATTTTCTGCAATTGAATTACTAGTTTCAGCAGAACATGTTTGTTACTAATAAGTTTTACTAAATACAGGTAACATCAAAAATGTTATAATTTCCAAGGATTTAAATTAAAATGTATATTAGTTTCAATGATATAGCCTCAATTGCAAATATGGCAAAAGTTCGTCACTTAATTGTTTTATCCACGCCAATTGCAGATGCAATGGATGAGAATTCCATCGATGACGTCGATTTGAGACTTAAATCATATAATTAACAACAGAATAGAATAGAATAATACACATTTCCCTAATGGAAACAATGTTTGTTAAAGTAAATTTCTTAGAATGAAGTGATATGTGAGGATTCCAGTAATCCAATCGCAATTAATATTATACAAGTCACGTTTTTGTTTGTGCCGATTCCAAAGTTGTAAATGAAATTGACTTCTTTGTTTATATGCAACCTTGCAAAGCAGGAATGCATAACAGGAAAGCTAGCCAATTTGTAATTACTTAGGAAGGGCATTTCAGTGCAAAAGTCTCTAAAGTTGGCGAAAATTTGAAACCTGACAACAAAATCATAGAATGATATTATGCAGGGAACTAATGTTTTTTTGTGTTCTTTGCAGGAAGAGGTGAACATCTGCAGCATTTGGAAAATGTTGCAGAATGGTGCGACCGATACAGCATCAGGTTGAAACTCAACACAGTTGTCAACCGTCACAACTGGGAAGAGGATATGAACAACGAGATTCGCAGGCTGCATCCTTTTCGTTGGAAGGTGTTTCAAGTTTTGGCCGTCGACACCGAGAATGCCGGAAATGGTAAACGCGACGTCAGCTCATTTCTCATAACCGACGAACAGTTTGATGCCTTCTGCCAACGACATGCAGAGCAGACATGCCTCGTGCCCGAATCAAACAACATGATGAAATCATCCTACCTGATCTTGGACGAATTTATGCGCTTTCTGAACAAGGGTGATGCGTACGGAGAGGGTCCATCCATTCTCGACGTTGGCGTGCTTCAGGCCTTAAAAGGAGTCGACTTCCAGGACGACGTCTTCCAGAAGCGGGGTGGAATATACGACTGGTACGGCGAGAAGAAGACGTGCTGTTTCATGGACAAAAACAAAAATTTAGAGTGGTAACTACAACAATCTGATATGTGATGGTCATCAATATGTCAATATTGTACCTGAATCGAACATGGGTTCGACATCTTTGCCTTTATATTTTGAATTATCAACACATATTTGTAGAAATATTTCGTATTATTTTGAATCCCTGTCTTTGCTAGAGTAGAGCTTTATTGTTTTGAGCAGTTTTATTCTCCAAGCTTTTAAACAATAATTTTCTATATTAATATGTTTCAACAAGAAATTCCCATGCATGGGATTTAAAAAAAAAAAATTTTATACAAAAATGAGATCTGTCATTCCACGTAGGTTAAAGAAAAATCGGAAGGTATAATTTGTTGAAATCACTACTGTTGTCCTTGATGTGTTTTGGTTTTTATTTCCTGTTCTAAATGGAAAACCCAAATAGAAATTAAGTTCAGCAATTTTGTATTTGTAGTGCCATTTAATATAATTTTTTTTTATACGTTACTGTATTTTTACATAAATGTACATATGCACGCTTTTTATAGCATTTAATATTACACAAAATATAAAATAAAAAGCATTGTTTAGTATCTAAATGTTGGCACCGATTATCTCAGGTTAGTTTTTTCAGATTCGGTGTGCACCAAAAACCCCTGTGATATGGCAGAGTAAGAAATGAAGCAGATGAAAAGGTAACGTTTTATATTTTCATTTAGATAGATTATCCAATTTCAACCTCAATTGACTTAGATTATGAAATTTTCCATTTTGTATTTAATACAACTGTATCTGATGTACTCGAAACTTACAAATTATGAATGCAACCCTTTTCACATGAGATCGCACGTAAATCGCCATTAATTTTAGAATCTTAAAGAATCTGGCCCCTAAATTAATAAAACTGGAATGATTTCATTAATCAATAATCCACTTAGCAGACGAAGGATAAATTAAAACTTTCAATAATTGCTTGCCGATTTTTTAAAATAAGTTTAACAATAGTTTCATTTAAAAATAATAAAACATCAAATTAAGAAACGGCTAAGCAAATGGTATTTTTTTCTTTTTAAAAACTGCACGCAGCATTAATTCATGACTGGAAATCACGGGCGGCAATTATATTTGGCCTCAGCTCTCCATTTTCTCGGTTGCTATCCAAAATAAAGCTAACATTTATTCCAGAAATAGCAAATAAATGGACATAAGATATGAACAAAGACTGCACCAACATAACAAGGACATCAATTTCCACCACTAATTTGTAACAGGGAATTTATGGTGGCATCTTTGCTTCCTTTGTTGACTTCCAAGATTGATTTCACCACTTCCGTGTCTACATTTGGAAACATTTCTTGTATCTATAATTAAATAAAATACCTAATATTAACCACGAGGAAGTGATACTTAAAATTTCAAAATTTCAGTAATTGTTAGATTACCTGTATGATGTCTTTTTCTGTGATTGCTGGTGGTGGCGGAGGTTGAATAGGGGCATTGCCTTTAAAATATAAAGTAGTACTTCTAAATGACTACTTCATATATCGGGAAGAACAAATTAAATTGCTACTATTTAACAATATCCACTATATGCTCATAAAAACTATGGGATTCACATTTTTAAAACGATTATGCTAGTTATCAGTGGTGGGTCGTGTATAGACACTGTAGAACTTGCAGCACCCCCAATCACTGGATATCATCGATAACATTTATATGATGAGCCTTTTTTTAAAATTCTTTTTAATTTAATTTATTCTTAATCTATTCATTAATTTATTTAATTAATTAGCCATCCCCCAGTTAATGAAAAAAGATTTTAAAAAATGTGTATGCTCCAGCGGCGAGGAAGCTGCACGCCAGGTTGCGAGGGAGAGAGGACTGTCCCTCCCTCAGTGACGACTGGCGTGCTTCACAGCATTACTCCGCAGCACCCCCCCCCTTATTTTTTCTACGAGCCGCCACTGCTAGTTATTAAAAGTTACTAGATAGTCATTAAAAGTAATCTTTAAAAATAAAAATCTCACCAGGTAGGTAATATGGAAGACCATACATCGCATTAGGAACAACTACAACTTGTGGATTTGGCGCATACATAACCGGAGCGACATGAACTGGCTGTAAAAATAAACAACAAAATAGTACGAGCTCGCTAATCGACTAGTATATTCAATTTTATAAAGAAATTTAGCTTACCGTAAAGGAAATGACCAAATTAATACGGCCCTCTTTCTCGTCGCCTTGTCGGCCATTTAACAAAAACCAATCATCGGCCGTAACACCCTTTAGGACCCCTTCAGGGATGTTGAAATGGCCCCATGCAATTTTTTCATCCATGGTAAACGTGCACTGAAATAATGCTGAATGTTCAGTAAGTTTTGCTTTTATCTAATTGCCCTCTGTTCAAAAAATCTTAAAAACTGCCATAAGCACACGGCAAGGAGCTGGCATTAAATATGAAAAAATAGTTATCAATTCATTAAAGATTTTATGTTAAATACAATACTCTGATCATACCAAAATTATCTAACTTAATTTTTCTAAACAAAAGCCCAGAACACATTAGTATATATATATACCTCATCAAAAATTTCCAAATATAAAGATGTTACACCCGGTTGCAGGTAACTACAAGAAAGAGATTGATTAACATCGATCGATCCAAAACTAAAAAAGCGTTTTCAAATAAAATTGTTTGTCATACATAGGCAATAGCTATTCTTACCACTGGATGACTTTGTTCCACCTAGGGTTTCTCGCACCATTATGATCGGTGTGGGTTTCGTAAACAGTATGACCAATGCGTACTCTACAGTAAGGATCCATCCTAGTAACTCCATAATTTTTTACTAGTTCAGCCTGTAACAAATAATGGAAAAATGGTGAATGAATCACGAAGAACTTCGTAACCTCCATCATCAAGTGGCCATGCTCCATATGAGATTTAAGTCAAGAATAATGCCGAAACATTATTCCAATTATCAATAACAAGTTTGGTTGACCCGTAAAGCTCGCTCCCCTTAATCATAGCAAATATCATTTTTATTTCATTGCGGATATCTCGTACAATTCAACTCAGTACCCTACAGTCCTCAAATATATGCCATATGGTAGAGGGGGTCTACCCAATTTCAGGAGAATGCTCCTACGTCAGTAGCGACTTAGACATCATTGTTAGATTGAATTTTTAATAAATCAGGACAATCGCCAGGTAGGCTATTCCATCGTCTAATCGCGTGCAAAAAGAAGGACCAATAGCAAGCATCCGTCTTGGGGCCACGAAGATAGGTCAAAGGATTTGAGTGATTATGTCTACTCCTAGAGTGCTCGTTAGGCGTTAATATATTTGAATTAAGAGAAAGATTAAAACGTTCGCATAACCCCATAGATAACTTTACGCGTCTGGACCTCAACGTGTCCACATTTAGAGAGTGGAGCATTTCTGACGCACTTGCGGAATGTTGATAACTGCCCTTAACAAATCTGGCTGCCCTACCCTGGACCATCTCTATATCCTGCATATGAACCATCATGCGAGGGTTCCAAACAATACTCCAACATAGGGTGAACCAGTCTGAGTTGCGCAGACAGTTTCCGTACATTCTCGAAATACGCGTTGAATGAATCTAAGGCGTTGGTAACAATTTACGTGAAATGGTGATTCCAAGAGAGGTTTTTGGTAATATAAACTCCCAAATACTTGACAGTATCAACGACAGCGAGTTGAACACCATCCAGAGAGTACTCGGGTTGGCAAGTTTTCCGTTTACGAGAGAAACGCACCACCACACATTTCACCATATTTAATTTCAACTGCCATTCATCGCACCAGGAAGCCAGTACGACGAGATCGCCCCGAGTTTGGGGGAGAAACTTGTGCCTTCATCCACTTCATCATATATATACAGTAGAAACTCGATTATCCGGACCTCAATCATCCGGATCCTCAATTATCCGGACGTGCGGAGCCAATTTTTTTTTAAGGTGCGCATGCACAAACGAAAGAATTAATGTATACGGGTGGGGTGTCTGATTGAATGTGGACAGGGGGTAGCCATATGTGCGGCGTAAGTTTCTTCGGCAATTGCAAAAGTCGAAATTTCACCCATTTTTGAGAAAACTGTAAGGGTATTACAAATCTATGAAAATTCGACTTTTGAAATTGCAGTTCTTTCTTGCAAAATTAGAAAGTAGACGTTATTTCGATCATAAAAAGCCAAAAAAAATTGAAAAAAATGTACCCGAAGATCCCTAAAAATGTTCTCAAAAATGTACACGAAGGGTCCATAAGTGTATATCTTTGAAGACATTTTTGGGGCCCTATGAGTACATTTTTTAAATTTTTTGCTTTTTATGATCGTAATAACGTCTAATTTCCAATTCTGCAAGAGAAATCTGCAATTGCAAAAGTCGAAATTCGAAAGTAGACGTTTTTGCGATTATAAATAGCCAAAAAAAATCGAAGAAAATGTACTCGAAGGGCCCCAAAAACTACTTTAAAAATTACACTTTTTTGGGCCCTTCGTGTACATTTTTGAAGTCATTTTTGGGGCCTTTCGAGTACATTTTTTTTCGATTTTAGTTGGCTGGTTACGATTGTAATAACGTCTACTTCTAACCACGGCCTGGCAGCTCAGAAATTGCCCTATACAGTACAAACTCGATTATCCGGATGAACCCTGGTCAAAATTAGTCCGGATAATCGAGTTTCTACTGTATTGGAATCACCAGCAAAAAGTTTTGAATTACTAGACAGCGACTTTAATTGGAAGAACGTTTATGAATAAGAGGAAAAGTAAGGGGCCGAGGACGCTACCTTGGGGTACACAGAAGTCCTTTCATTAACTTCTAATATTGGTATTTAATTTATGTCAAATCAGAACATCCCCCATTCATGACAATAAAAATACTGTTTGAACTAAACTAGTTTTATTAATGTTATTAATCAAAAATAGGTTTTGAAGGAAGCCTTCTTGAAATTCGTTCTCATACTTTAACAACATTATATAATTGTACATTAGCTCGATAGGCAATGACAGTAAAGTGCATATCCACAAATTAAACAAAATTTGAAAGTCACCCCAGATTTTTATCTTTAAATTCGAAAGTTTACTGCAATAACATTGTATTTACAGAGCAGAAGAACTTGCAATAAATAAGGAGTAAATAAACACCCTTCTCCAAAAGTCACGTAAGTTTTAGTCTACCTTTCTCGCAACGGAATTTGTACCTGACTAATATCGCAACACCATATTTCAATCAATAAATATTCGCTATTTAAGTAAAGGCTTATCAACTTTCAACAAAGTTTGGCAACCCTTTTTATACGTCTGTCTAGACACACAAACAAAATTCTAAACAGTATTATTTGACGAAATTCGATGTTTATCCCCACTTTATGGTTTGTTGGTTGATTGAGGTTAAGGGGTTATTTAGCAATGTAAAAAAATATTGATACAATGTAGTACACCAACTTTGTACGTGTATTTGTTTGTATATTTCAATGTGTACACGTGTGTACTACATGTATCGATGATCAGATACCTGGTCTTTTTTTTTTAAAAAAAATCAAGTGTATTCAACGTCATCATATGTTGTTCTAATTAGAGCATCATTACGCATCAATACCGAGTTTTAAAATTCATAATAAATCAGGTTGAATAATTATTGATTTTTCCTATTATCTGACCCTAACCTTCTTCAATTCTCAATAATGCGTGAATAAAAATGAAAAAATGGTCTAATTTATTAACTTAGCTTATTAACATTGCACCGAAGCCAGCTTGCAAATGACAACAAAAAATAAATAATATCGAAATTTCGAAAACGCCATAATACAGTTCTTACTACACAATATACTTGAATGATTTGACTTTGCCATGAACATCACAGTTATTACTAAATATTGCACATGGGAAATTAGGACATTAATTGAAAAACTAGACCCATCGCCTCAAAAATTCCATTCATTTCCACCACTGTCCACTTCATTTCAGACGAAACTTGCAAAAACAAATTTCATTTGAAAATTTAAGAGTAAACATACTGTAAGATAGAATGACGATAATGTTGGACACATTGCATTATCAAAGACTTGCTGATGTTGTTGATGCAATACTTGTTGTCAATTTTTTTATCATATACATGGAGTCAAAATACATTCAACTGATTACAAAAAAAATGGTGCCACGGTTTAATACGCTAATGTTAATAAATAATATGGTGTGCAATGCTCATAGCTTTTTAAACTTAGTTTCATATTTAAATATTTTAGTTTTTTTTAGTTTGGTGATTTTTTACGGTGGCCTATTCCGGCAACACGAGGACTAAACACCAATGCCAGGGGATGAGCCTTCAACACGTACCTGGGAATTTTGCCCACGAGGGGGGACTTCACCCCCCCCCCTCTTAAGGGTTCTTTAAGGTGCAACAATCAACACCGGACTAACCGTAAAAATTCCCACCAACCTAGAACAGGGAGCGAACCTAGCATCTTAGGATCGAGAGGCAAGCACGCAACCCACTCGACGCTGGCTAATTTTTCTTTGAAAACATTTAAATAATAACAATGCATTTAAGCAAGACGATGGAGAAGTTATCTTACTAGCGAAACGTTAAAAAAAAAATATATTAGAAATAATCACAAGAACATACAAAAAAATCGTTCTGATCCGACTGACTAAAGAATGTAAAGTAAATTACTTTGGCAAAATTTAAACAAAAATATGCTGAAGAAAAATCAAAGGTGCATCCGATGCAAAGCTGCAAAAATAATTAAAATAAGGTAAAAACATGGGAAAAGTCTGACCTGCACTACTGTAATGTGTAGTTTTCCAATCATGTTTTGAGGATGAAACCCTCGTCCCATTTGCTGTTGCAAAACCATAGCTGCTTGCTCATCAGCTGCCTCCTGTTGCTGTCTGGTCGATGGTGATATGCGCAAAAAATCCTCCGGCAACTCACCTACCATTACCTGAAACCAAAACGTAAATAATAATCACAATCGTTTATTTAGCCTACTTATTTATGGGGCGGAGGTTGCAAACAACTGTGTATTCATCATTTGATAAAACCGTGTGCAGAGATTGCATCGCCTTAGCAGTGCGGTGCATTTTGCGCTGAAAGGATTTAGAAAGAAAAACATGATATTGGCCTAATAATCTCTATCTAATAATGACGACTGATTGAATAGTATTGGGGTTTAATATACAAATTGAGGTGCACATAGATTTGAGTGAGAATTTTTGACCTGATGGTTTTGAAAGATTAGTCTGTCTGGTACTAAATCACTAAGCACATTATCACCAAATAGGATAATTTGAGTATTAGAGACATATCTGTATGTATCTTGTAAATAGCCATGCTATTAAACTTAAATTTGACTTCTATGTTCAGAAAGGGTTTTACGTGCAAAAATACAAAATTTAGATTATTAGGGTTGGTCAATTCCTGCGGAATACCTGACTAACTTATATTATTAAATCCAGAAAGACATTACAAACAATATGCCATAGGCATCTCTCCTTGTTACATATATGAAGTGCAGCATGTAAGCAAATTACATGTGCTAGAATGTGCGGAAAATGTAAAAAAAAACTGGCTACGCAACTATTTGGTTTGTCCTATGTTGGAATATTGTGCTCCTGTTTGGAACCCTCACAGGATGGTTCATATTCAGGATATATAGATGGTTCAGCATAGGGCAGCCGGATTTGTTAAGGGCAGTTATCAGCATTCCTCGAGTGTGACAAAAATGTTCCACTCTCTAAGTTTGGACACGTTGAGGTCCAGCCGCGATAAGTTATCTATGGGGTTATTCAAACGTTTTAATCTTTCTCTTAATTACATATATTAACGCCTAATGAGCACTAAAGGAGTAGACATAATCACTCAAATCCTTTGACCGAGTTTCATGCCCCAAACCGGATGCTTCCTATTGGTCCTTCTTATTGCGTGCGATTAGCCGATGGAATAGCCTACCTGGCGATTCTCCTGATTTAGTAAAAATTCAATCTAAACAATGATGTTTAAGTCGATACTGACTTTGGGGAGCATTATCCTGAAATATTTACCACACCCTCCCTACCATATGGCATTTATTTACTGACTGTAGCTAGTGAGTTGAACTGAATTTGCACAAACAATTTGCAAAAAAAAAGATTTAGCCAAGTTTCTAAATTATAACCTGTGGCAAGTGAATTTCTGAAGTTCTGAACAGCTCAGTACAATTCCCGTACACAGTATATCTATATAATATAATTTGTTTAAGATTTTTAACATATAGCAACAAACTACTGGTAGCTAGGTTTCTGTTCCTGGTACAGTCATGCGAATCGACATCGTACAGACTCATCTAACTTTGTTTTCAGTCAGGTAATAACTTGTTAACTAGTACCTAAGATGTCAGACAATATCTAATATAATTTATATAAATGACATTACTGAAACTTGCATGACAGTCTACCTGTAAACAACCTGCTAACTGTCATGTGACTAAGATATTGCGTCATGAAAGCCATACGTATATATGTGTTGTTGAAAATAACATACCTGACAATGCTAAAACACGTACAATTATTGAACCACGAAGTCTAAATTATTCACCTTCCTTTCATATCAGATGGTGGTGAAATTTAGAAACGTAGCTGTTTTTAAATCAAATCAAACAGCAGACGGTCAATGGAAAGTTTTGTCAACTGACACTGTAAAATCTTGTACGATCCATATTGAAATTTACCAACACATCAATTAGTTCAATCATGCGGCATATTATATAAAACAAGAGCAAATATAAGAGCTAAATAACAAATTAAATACCTTATTCTTCTGAACATCGTATCTAGGCTCCGCAGTCGCCATTATTAACAAACACTGTGAATCTAGACTGTGTCTCATGAGCAACATGTAATTACGGAAGCCTGATGAGGTCTTCTGCGAAATGGCAACGTTTACAATGTATGCAACTAAAATCAATTCTTTAATGAAAACAACAAAAATATTCACTATCATCTTAACATACATTGCACAAAAAAATACCAATATTTTAGAATTCTAAAGCAGAGAATTTAATTCATAAGTCGATCTACCCAGATCACGTATGGCCCAAATGGGATTCCGTCATATACAGTATATGGAGAAAATCAAAAATGTTGGTCCTGGGAAGAGCTCAAGGGCGGTATTTATTTAAAACAGCGTATAAACAATTAAAATTGACGCAATTAGCATATGCATCTAGTTTTACGAAATGGTATCGTAGATTTTGGAAAGGAGACGACCCTCCCAGTCCTCCATATTCTCATATATGTCAAATAGGAGATCCTGTGTTGAGGTACAAGGCTGAAGAAGTACTACCGGAACAAATAAAAACACCAGAAATCCAGAAAGTATGCGAAATTGTTGTAGAGGTACATTTGATTTCAAGCATACACATAATCTAGATATTTCAATTTTTTTTCACAGGTGATTAAGGCACTAAAACATGCCTTGAAGCATTATAAGTCAGTTGGCCTCTCTGCACCACAGATTGGAATTCCTCTAAGAATTATCCTAGTGGAGTTTTCAGAAAAGACTTTATCGGAGTTTGCACCTGAAGTACGAGCTAGTCACAAAATGGAAGTTTGCCCATCAACCATTATCATTAATCCAACTTCAAAGATTTTAAATCCCCATAAAGATGTTTTTGTTGAGGGATGTGCGAGCATTGCTGGATTCAGTGCAGCGGTGGCACGTTATCAGGAAATTGCGGTATCTGGTACGAGTATGACTTGGAACGGGTTGACTCTGAAATGAAATTCACCGCACCATAATTCAAAACTTCCTTCGCTAACCCTTTGCATATTTTCTTTAAATTAGGTTTGGACGAGGATGCAGATGAAATTGTATGGAAGTTAAAAGGCTGGTTGGCAAGAATTGTACAACATGAAATGGACCATCTAGACGGAAAAGTTCTGACAGACATAATGGACCCCAAAACATTTCAATTCGATTATTGGTACTCGGTAAACTTAAGTAGGGGACGAGTTCGCAATAAATTCATCTGATGAATTTGGTGAAGTTTTTTAAATTTAGCATGTCTGGTTTAAATTAATTTGAACGTAGAATTACTTATTATGTACACATATTTCTTGTAAATAAAGAATCAAAAATACATCTTTTTTTTAGTGAATTACTTAAGATTGTATGTCAGGGACTTGATTTTCGAAAGCATAATGTATACAAAAAATTTTAGTTTTCTCAAAACTGTCTGAAAATCAAAATTTGCAAAAAAATTAATAAATGCCAATCGACCTAGTTTTAATAGCTAATGAACATGGATCGTATTCAGGATACAGAGATGGTCCAGCGTAGGGCAGCCAGATTTCTTAAGGGCAGTTATCAGCATTCTGCAAGTGTGGCAGAAATGTCTCAATCTCTAAATTGGGACACATTGAAGTCCAGACGCAAAAAGTTATCTAAACGTTAACGTATAACGATCGCTAGGAGCAATCATAATCACTCCAATCCTTTGACCGAGCTTCGGGCCCCAAGACAGATGCTTACTATTGGTCCTTTTTTGCATGCGATTAGACGATGAAATAGCCTATCTGGCGATTCTCCTGATTTACTAAAAATTCAATCTAACAATGAAGTCTTAAGTCGCTACTGACCTAGGGGAGCATTTTCCTGAAATTGCGTATGACCTCCCTACCAAATGGCATTTTATTTGCTAACTGTAGGGTTCCGAGTTGAATTGAATTAATTTCTACACAAATGTGGTACAAAATGATGTCATCTTAAGCCTGGCTCAATTTCATTGATTTTATTTATCCAAATGCTATGTAAATTAACAAAGAACAGTACAGTTATGGTAGCCAAAATCCAAATCACAATCAATGAATGTTGACAAGTAAACGTGGTCCCATTTTACCAGGTATGGTAAGTTGAAATTCAGCTTGATAATGCCAGAAAGTATTAAAAATACACATAAGAAAACAAAAACTAGCCATCTAATAATAAGAGGGAAATTTTAAGATTTTTGATAACTTTGATAAAATATATCTTTTTCATCAATTATGCACAATACCCTTTGAATTATATCTTTTGACCCTACATTCAGCCTCAGTGCACCTGACGCTTCACAGCCCCTTCATGGGACAATTAACCACATTTCCTGGAATAACTTTACCAAACTTTCATCAAAATTTGATATTTAAGCTTAGTAAGTAAGATTACATGAAATTGTTGGCACAATCAACAAATGTGTATATGAGATTCGGGTGCTGGGAAAATGTTTTTACAGATAATGGAAGTTTGGTTTTTTTTAACTATTAAATGCAGTCACACTGAGATTCGCAAACATTTAAAATGTTCTGTCTGTAAATGAAATTGTGCTTGATGTCCAGTTATTTTCTTCTTGTTTAACCACTCATGACCATTCGAACAAACTCTGTCAATAAAGCAAAACAAATTAATATACGAATGACAGATTATCAAATGAATGTTAATAGATACTAAGATGAACAACTTTTATAAGTTATTTGATGAACATTATCAAATAACAACAGATAGCAATTGAACATACCTTCATAATTGACATTTCCTTGAGAATCTTCATGTCCAGCAAGTAAAGCCTCAACCTCTTCATCAGTTAATTTTTCCCCTAAAAATAAATCTTACTTTAATATTTCAAAATGAATTTTTACGTGCACACGTTGCTCGATCATTTCTCTCTAAGCCAAAATGATTTAAAATTTATAATTGCAACAACGTGGAATTTTAACAAACCCAGCGTAGTCATCAGGTGACGGAGTTCGGCAGAGCTGATATATCCGTTACCATCTTTGTCAAAATGACGCAACCCTTCAATGAAATCTTCAGCCGTATCCGTGCTACGATTTTTGTTTACAGTTTGAAGGATGGGCAGAAAGACTTCAAAACTGATTCGTTCATCTAACAAAAGTAAAGTTGATTATTAAATAAATGATTATTTTTTAGCTTCATATTTCCCAAAGATTTTAAATGACACAGGAAAGGAAGATGTTACCTGGCTTATGCTGATGACAGCATTTCTTAACTTCAGCCTCTGTTGGATTTTGTCCAAGAGCTCTTAGGGCATCACCCAGTTGAGAAATGTTAATTTTTCCATCGCCACGATTGTCAAATAAAGAAAATGCCTCCAAGTAATCTGTTAAAATAAACAGTTCATTAAAAATACTTGAATGCATGATATATTCACGGATATTGCAGTGTTACAAATTAAATGAAATGTTAAAAGTTTGTTTGTTTTGTAGATTTTTAACGTTGGTCTATTTCTGCAACATGAGGGCTAAACACTAACGCCAGGGGATGGGCCTTCAACAGCTACCTGGGAATTTTGCCTACGAGGGGGGACTTCCACCCCCTCTCTAGGGGTATTTAACGTGCAACAATTAACACCGGACCTCGGTTTAAACTATCATCCGAAAGAGCCGCCTCTTAGGGAATTTCTCCCATCCGTACAAATTCCCACAGACCTCGACCTAAGCGTGAACCCGGTATCTTAGGATCGAGAGGCAAGCACGGAATCCACTCGACCGTCGGCATTGGCAATGCTAAAAGTGTAAGCCGAATGCAGTCACAATGTAAATTCACAATTGTAATAACTACATTTAGGATAATTGAATTTTGCAGAATTCCTGGAACAAAAGAGTTACCACAGTACCAGGCCAGCAGATTAAAAATTCTACTTTCAAAATTGTTTAGTCATCAGACAAATTGAAAGATGTTTTCGAACATGCCACTTTTCAGCTTGCAAGTTAAATTACTTATCCATCAAGCCAACGTTCAATGTTTATGTAACAGGACAACATCTAAAATATAAGACAATTTGATAGCTATGAAGGGTACAAATTAATAAGATTTATTGTACACCTATACCTCGCCAAACGGCCTTTCGCTATAACGACCTTTTTTAGTTATGGCACTGTGTCTGCTTACTGTTTCGTTACACGGCCAAAAAAAGATGCTGTAATTAAAGAAAGTAGCCAAAAAATATTGAAATTACCCCAATTTGCACAAACAAGGTCGGATTTGGCTAACAATAACACAACTTATTAGGTTTCACTTCGTTTAAGAAGGCAAAAAAATAAAAATCACAAAGCAGAAAGAAATGATTCGTAATACGGCTTTTTCACTTTATGGCCAACTTTTCCGGAATGTATCTAGACCATAAAGCGAGGTATGGGTGTATTGGCATCTGAACCACAGTTAATCAAGGAATAGTAGAGTTAATCTGCCGATGAAATCTTGTCTCTATAATCTAATAGTGCACTACAACCCTTCATATTTGGTTTCTATGAAAATAAATTCAAAACAATCACATTATTGTATTTCCCTGCTTAGTTTTTTATGGCTTTCAATTATATTGAATGCATGTCAACCATAAACTAAATTCGCTGTCTCTTGGTAGCTTGGCATAGCATACTTATACACGTATTCCAACCTTCTTAGGCAATCTCCTGTGATTTGACCTAATATTTTCAACTAGTTCATCAAGCTTATTACTATATATGGTGATAAGTTTTCAGCGATGAGATGAGTCAGCCAAGACCTCTTTGTCCGCACTTAAAATCAACACGTAATTCATTGGAAAAACGCATGAGCCAAGCCTACAAACGCATGCTTTGTTTTATAAAACAAACTTATAATATGCAAATACTCGTAATGTTACAGGATGTTGACGCCTTACGTCACAGGGGAATTTCGGGGGCAAATGCACTGTCTCACCCAGAAACAGGACGTACATTAACAAATTCATACAAAATATTAAACTAATTCCCATTAATACATAATATATCACCAGCAATTTGAGTTTGGTCGGTAAACCTGCTAAGAACTTGAAAATCAAACCAAATCTAGACGCAGAATTCGGCAAATTCAATGAACTAGGCCTAACCAAAAAAAAATCCACCCACCTTGTATTTGATCTTCTGTGTAGCCGGCCTGAAAAATATCACTAGAGATTACGAGAGAAATCCACAGAGTTTCTAATTAGATAAAGGAGTATTACTTACCATTTGATAAGAAGAAAATAAAACGCGCCAAACTTTATAGATAGATCACACACAGATATTGACACACCGATAACGAGTAGAGCTTTGACACAAGACCAAGAAATGGTTAACGCCTTCGCTTAGACCAAAGCGACATCTGTGAACGGTTACATTTAAATGCGCCAAATTTAAATTAAATTTCAAAGGACCCCAAACAAGACAAAAAATTCGATTTTTACTGTTGGAATTCGTATGATACAACGCAAAAACAAGATTTCTTGACTAAATATGCTAAAAATGTATCATTTGTAGGTAAATGTTTCAAAATGATTTGGCAAATACACTGGAACCTCGGTTTACGAACGATGCTTCAGTTTACGATCGAAGCTCCGAGTTTCTGCAATTCTTTTACTATTTTCAGCAGAACATTTTTGTTACGGATAAGTTTTACTAAATACGATAAAAACATCAAAAATGTGTTATAGAATTTCCAAGGATTTAATTAAAATCATTATTAGTTTCGAGGATTTAGCCTTAATTGCAAATATGGCAAAATTTCTTCTCTTGTTTTCTCCACGCCAATTGTAGATGCAATGGATGAGAATCCATGGATGACGTCGATTTGAGACTTAAATCATATGATTAACGAGAGAATAGAGTAGAATAATACACATTTTCCTAATGGAAACAATGTTTGTTAAAGTAAATTTCTTAGAATGAAGTTGATTCGCAGCAACGTCAGCATGACGACATCACGTAGGTAATTTCCTATAATGTTGGAAATCATGGATGTCTATATTAGACTGCTTTCTTCTAATATTACTGTTATATTTATTTCCTTCCTGTATGATTTCCACATATAAAGCCATAACATGTTAAAAAAATGTTCTAGGACAAAGAACGCATTATTTGGATTTACATTAATTGCAATGGGAATATTGATTCGGATCACTAAATTTTCGGTTCACAAACTGGGTTAAGGAACAGATTAAGCTCGCAAACCAAGGTTCAACTGTAATTTCTTATCAGCAATGAACAACAATTTTAGAAATTGAAAGCTTAAGATGGAATTTAGGGAGGGTTAGGGATATGAAACCGTTTAGATGGAAACTAATGCTGGAAGAGTGCGGGGGTGGTTGAGACTGAAAAAGGACCTTAAAGGTCCTTTTTTTCCCCTCTACTGACTGCAGTTTTGTATATTTCCGGGAGGGGATTTATCCATCATATTCGACGAATACCCCCTGAATCCATTACTAAAGCGTTGGTAGCTGTGAGACCTTACTGCCAAATTGGCGCATTTATAATTTGACCTTCGTCCTACCGACTCGGTACATTCTTTTAATTA
>JAQGBW010001609.1:0-24601 GCA_034698625.1 Julus scanicus | reverse complement strand
GTAACGGGTGCATGAGGGTCGCTACATGCATTGTTTCAACCTGCCCCATGATCCAACCTGCCCCGGTCTCCCCTACCTCCTTTTTTCGAGATTATTATACGTTTTCATTATATTTCAGGGGTAAAAAAGTGTCCCAAGAGGTAAACACTATTGTCATTTATTGGCCTCTGTGTACTGTAGTTTTCATATCAATCCATAGATGGCGCAACCGAATAAGGGGTAAAAATACAGGGCGCGAAATAAATGTAAGTGGGAAAAGGCAGCAAAGCAATTGACTGGCAAGTTAGTCTTTGTTAATTTTTTTTAGACGTTTTTTTAAATTGTTTTCAGTGTCTTGTAATGTTTAATTTGACTATGTGATGGTACTTTTCACATTATTTAGTAATTTTCATAGACCATTTAAAACAAATAATAAAGATATTAAGAATTATATTTTGCATTTCACTCGATTTTGAATGAGTTATTGTCATAGTTAAATATGATTTTAAAAAACAAACTTGAGGAATGAAAAATCTTCGATTGTCTAAAAAGATATGAAGTATAATTCTAGAAATTATTTTTGCATATATTTGTTTTATTTATAACATTTATTGTATAATTTGAAGAAGAAATGCAGGTATTGGATTTACGATAATAATCACTGTTCGTATTCAGGGTTTCCAATAAATTCCTTAAATTTTCAAGAAGCTCTCCTGTGACCAATTACGACAATATTTTTCCAACGTGTTAAATTATTCTAAAAAATTTAAAAAAAAATACATTTTGAAATTTAAGCATAGTTCCTGATTTTTCCGAGGTAATAAAATTTCAAGCAGTTTGAGACGCTGCTACTTTTTCTGAAAATACTACTTTTAAATATTTTCGAAAAGTAATAAAAGTTGTAAAAACGTTAATAATTTCTAAACAGCAAGCAGGGGCTAGCTTAATTAACCAGAAATGATATCCAAGATTACAATTCAAAATGGAATCTATTGCTTTTCATGGTCATCAACATCATTAAATCCATCTGAATGTACCATCTAAATCCATCGTTGTACAATAACACTATTCATTTCCCTATAATGAAGCTTTGTAATTTGAAATAGCCTCCAATGATGATGGCCATAATGTCCATTGTTTATACAACAAAAACAATAATAATAATACAAAAAGTAAGATACCAACAAATGAAAAATGAAGCAATTTTTACGATTCATATTTTCTCCAAAATGTTTTTATTAAAAGCAAATTTTTAGTTAAGAATTCAATTGTTCTTTATTTTTGTAACATCTAAAAAGGGATCTCGCACCTCCCTTAATTGAGATACGGGGAAGTAAAGTGTAAAAATATCATATACCTATACAGCTACATATATTGCCGCATATAGGCGATACCACCGCCTCATTAATTAACCAACTGTGATCTGTAATTAAGATTCACGCCATAAAGCGATGATAGGTTATATAGTTTCCATATTTAGTTCACCAAATTTAAAACTTTTTAAAATATTTTGTAAGTGTATACAATACTGTTTCCATGATTTCCGTAAGCAATTTAACAGTCATTGAACCACGAGAATAAAACTTGAGCACAAGCTTTAACTATTCTTAATGGAAAAAGTTTTTTTTAAAAAAAAAACATAATTTAAAGTTACACCCTTTTATCATGTAGCAAATGCTTTTGAACCAAGCATTTTATTTAAGAAAATAAGGTTTTTTTTGTTTAAAATTTTTAACAGAACCTTGAATCAATAAAAACGAGGAGATTTAACGACAAGACTCGTTTTACAAAATACTTAAAAATATATACGGAAATAGTTGAAATACGACAAAGTCATAAATAAAATAAATCAACAGATAAGTAACTTAAGCTATTATTTCGTGTTTTGATATTTTGACAATACAACGGATTCCAAGAATACCATAGACCGGCCGGCCTTTAGCTGTACTTTACATACAGTTAAGTGTCATCTGAAGACAGTGAAGATAAATTACGGCAACATATAAGAAACTGTCACAAATAAACATCGTTAATACTATTATTACAAGTTGTATTATTCTTTTCTCTAAGGAATTTGCACTTTTATTACTAGTAAAGTAACAATAAAAATAATATTAATATTAGAAGTTCTCATTTTGCACAATTGTCAAACAAAAATCATAATGTTTTATTTAAGGCTAGAAGCAAAGTGCATTTAGCTTGACCCACGTTGAATAAAGGTGAATGCTTTTATTTAAAACAATTATTTCAACAATAATATTTTAGATATGAAAATTCATTTTATCTTTGATTGGATTCAATGCTTGATGCAAAAAACCATTGTCAAGATTTTGAGCCACAATGGATCATTATACAAGTATAGTCAGTTAAAGACTATGATAACTAACCTTAGTAAACTTTCAACATACTTAACACAATAATGGACACCCTATAATAAAATCGCACAAAACTTGAATGCAGTAATACAAAAGTCCTTAACTTGCGATTTATGGAAATATAATAAAAATGTCCAGGAACTAACATAGGGCCATTATGAACTCATCTTCATAGGCTTATATTTCACCTTTATACTCGTAATAAAACTTCGAACCGTAGTATTAAATTATATGATCACGAAAACAGTAAATGAATTGGGGGAGTTCGTTGGATTTCACATTTTGAAGCAGCAATAAAAACATAAGATTTTATTGTTACATCCAATATGCTTAACACCAATGTACCCCAAAATAAAAACGAAAAATAGTGTAAAAAATAGAGAATCTTTCTTAATACCACGCTAAGTAAAAAAATATATCAAAAAATAAGAAAATGACAAACGAGATGTTATTTCCTTGTCAGAGCAGACAACGAATGTCTTGGATAGTGACTTTAATTTAAAACTTGTCAAATAAGAGATATCAGAGGACAGTTACTATTTTCTTTATCTCCCCAAGCGACTGATGTGGTTTATTAGTGACTGCCCACTATCAATGAACCTTAACTATAACGAAGAAATAAGAAATCTGAGGGACAGTTACACTGTCTAATTAAAAAGTTGTCGAACAAGATATATAAAACTATGAGGACAGTTACATGCTATTTTATTTTTCTTCCAAAGTATAAAAGCGAATGTTGTGGATGGCAAGTACAGGCAAGTACCGCAGAAATTGCCCACATTTTTTAGACAGGGAATGTGTGAAAATGAATTTCTGCAAATATACCAATAAATTATCAAAAAATTAACAAAAAAATTTTTTTTGCAACGATACAGAATTGAATATTCTGTATACTGACATATCGACTATATAAGTGGAAATTGGTTTAACATTACGGAAGTAGCCGAAAATGCAAGGAAGAAAGGGTTAACATTTGGCTGTAAGCAAGAGAGGAGCGATATCCTTTGACCTTAAGGACAGCGGGGGTCTAATGCAAGACAATTTCGGTAATTAACATTTTCATTCGATTCATAAAACAGGATGAGTAAAAAGCGAGAATGACTAATTGCAATATTAAATGCCGTTATGGCGATAGAGTGTTAAACAATTTAATAAACCGAAATATGACCAGAGGTCATCACGTTCGAAATTTTTACGACCATAAAAGTGAAGGCACGATCAAGTGGTCAAATGTTTTATCTCCTCAATAAAAAAAAAATGTTTTCACCTAATGAGTCTCACGCAACGCATTAAGAGGTCGATTAAAGCCACTATCTGCAATAATACAAATTGGAAATTCAATCTTGATATAAATAACATATGTAACTACATTTCAATTTCACTTTTTTAAAAATATTGAACATTGACATATTTGTATGTGTGGAAAAATTAATAACGTTATGAAAATAATTTAATTTTACAAACAATAATTTATTTTACATAATTAATATTAAAATATCTATTGTATCTGATTTGCAATATCTAAAAATATCTAACTAGCAATAGCTAACAAAAACACCAAAAAATATGTATTTCTTCAATCGTACTGAAAAACTAAATATTATCCATCCACAATGTAATTGCAACAACAATAAGGCCATTAGAAAAATCAATTTAATTTTCTAAACAATTAGGCTAAACCATTTATTATTATGGCCTCTGAGACATTTTTTAAATAATTGATTCAATTCGTGATTACTACCTCAAAGTGGTAACTTAAGTTTTTAATCGAAGTTTAGCTTTTTTTAAATTTAAACCGTAATTGAAAAAAATAAATACTTGTTTTAATAATTATAGAAAAAAAATTCGATTATCAGTTTTGCAATCTTAATATCTAAGAGTTAAAAAAAAACTACACGACCAATTCTGCAATAAGTACAAAAAACAAAAACACGAGCTAAAAGGATTGTAAATAGGGTTTCAATTTACAGACTTTAATTTCTAATTATTATAATAAAAAAGCGACATCAAGAGGGTTAAGCTAATAATTGACAAAAAAGACATTAATGGGATCGATTTTGTACTCGTTTTAAAATGACCTCAATGCCTTTAATGTGCTGTAATTTTGTAATGCTCGGAAATACATGTACATTACGACACCAACTTGTATTACGCAGAAGTTTTTTTTTTAATTAGTGAAAATATTGCGAATACATTTCCAGGATATTTTGTATAGAACAATTTAAAAATTTGTATAATAATGTTTGGCAAAAACATTAAAAAATTGAGGTTGTTCAGAAATTCAAATGAAATTTAATTTTGTTTTGTATTAGCAACATACTGAAGTCATATTTTGGTGATTTACAGAGGAAAATATTAGAGGACACAATATTTTGCTAATTTTTGATATGGACATGCAATGACCAACTATACTGAAGCCATGCCATGAAAAACACCACTTTCTATACCAAATAACATAATGGCATATTTTGTTGATTTTTCTTGTAGAGAATGGTATTATTTACTGATTAAAATATAAAATAGTGGAAAATGCTATTCTTAACACCAAATAGAATGCTTCATAGAATCAGCATTTCTAAGACCTAGGGCATTTCAGAGTTTGGTGTTGTTTAGTTCCCAAAGATGGCCGACCACGTTCGCCCCCTGGCAGACCGCCCCAATTTCATCCTTCATTATGAAACTCAGTGAATTTGTAAGGTGCAATTTTTCTGACAATTTCATGCCCCCTCTATATGTCGGACAGCATGGGAAAAAAAATGAACGCCGATTGTTTTTCATAGCACATTTTTCATCCACCCCCGTATTTATCTTCAAATTTCCC
The DNA here is from genome assembly GCA_034698625.1 of Julus scanicus. Taxonomy (NCBI): domain Eukaryota; kingdom Metazoa; phylum Arthropoda; class Diplopoda; order Julida; family Julidae; genus Julus; species Julus scanicus. The sequence goes on along the minus strand of JAQGBW010001609.1, from coordinate 19,426 downwards.
GTCCGATCGCCATAGAAGCACGTTGATATATCATGTTTTGAAAGTGTGAAAAAAAAAGGGAAAGTGGGTAAGAAATGAAGGGGTTAAATCATGAAAGGAGGATGCTCCGAATTTGGGGGCTACGGTGCTGCCCCGAAGGGATATGGCGGAGGCCATGGGAATTAGAGCATGGAGGTGGTGAAAAAATATTACAAAAAAAAAAATGGCAAGAAAAGGTTCTCACGATAACGGAAACATTAGGCCTAACTTCGTATTTAAAAAAAATGAAATTCACGTAAGAGTGGACTCAACTTTTCGAGGATGATACTCGACATTCCCGCGTTACTTTGTGCTATTTCCAAAAAAACAAACAGAGTATATGATAAAAAAAAATCCAAAAATACGCCTAGCCTAAATCGATATAGACACTTGTAATCGGGTTGTGGGAAATAAGCGAAAATCTTGATTTTGAAAATGCAAATCCTCGTAAAATCCCACCAAAACGAATGTTTTACCATTTATGATTTTTATCTGTAAATCGTAAATTTCAAAGCTTAAGATAAGGTGCTAAAATTACACTAAACCCAAAACAGTTTAACTTCAAAGCTGATAGCTTAAAAAATAAATATGATAAGCTAGTTAAATCTTAAAGTTAAAGTTTGGTATTGGCAAAATTTGATGTGGAATGTCAGGACGTTGCATTATGTTTTATTGTCATGCATATTTTATATCTTAAATTATCATACTTGAAATGTTAACATCTACATGGGAAAACTTATAAAAGCAAGAATCACATAAAAGATTATTTAAAGGAGGATTAACACTCTTTCAAAATGTCAAAACATTTCGTAGAAGAATGTGCATCTTGCAAATAATGAAAAGTTTTTGCATAAAATTTCTAGTTCTGTCACGTAAAATGTACCACACATGTATATTACCTTGTAATGGGTAACCTTTTTCTAAATACCCAGTAAAAGAACCCTTCAAAAATCCGATAAAAACATTTAAGTCATATTTATGTATCATTGCACAACATGCAATATATTTTACATGTATGTCAAAAAAATTTTAATTCGAAAAATGAGGATGACATATCATTAACCGTTAAATCACAATAATATTATTAGCACAAAAAAAAACCCAACAGGAAACATTTTTGAAAAAAACACGGAAAAACCTTGCAGAAATTCCTAATTCGGCATGAAATATTCTTCAAAATTCGTCATTGTCACAACAGCATAAAAATGACAGAAAAGCACTCAACAGCACTAACAAACCACTTTCCCCCAAGAAACACCAGCATGGGAAAACTGCAGTGATAAGACCTGCCATTGCAGCTTTTCGAAGTAAAAAACCAACAAAACAATGGACTAACAACAACAATAACAAGAAAACAATCTTGCAGAATGGGTCAACATCTTGTATGGGAATTGCGGGGCTAGGGTCGTCTTATCAAAATAACTTTGCACGGATTAATTTCAGCTCATTAAACAAGCGCTCTTTTCATTGTACGCCCATGGGTGAGCAGACATTTTTAATTTAAAAAGTAAAAAAGAGACTAAAAAAGGGGCAACCAACAACAATCAACATATACGGTTGTATGGGCGACCATACCCTTTAGTTGTCCTACATTTGGTCTTTACATGGTCCACTTTCAAAATAGATATCCAAGGAAAAAAAAAACCAAGATTAATAAAGGGATTCCTTTTATATTAAAAAAGTCATGTTTAAAAAAAAATACAGTACCATTGAGGGTATTGAAGTCAAGTTTAACCTTAAAGACCCGAGGAAATGAACAATCAAAACGACCCAAATATAGCAACAATGTTACCTAGATGAAGATACTCTGGTGAATATGGGTTTAGGCCAAAGGGCGATTTTTAGTTTAAAATTACCAAATGTGTGAAACTAGTAAATAAAACTAATTGTTCGTGAAATTACCCTCCGCCCAATGAAAAGACGAGGCAATGTACAGGTCGCCATCTGGTGGCAATACTTTTAAGCAGGATCACAACCCTATCACTTTCAATGGGTGAAATTTTAAAACACACTCACAGCCAAAAAAAAGGAGATTAAATAAAAATAAAAAAATGTTTAATATATCTTGATAAATCAGCAATGGTATTACTTTTTCGTTTTTCACTTTGAAATGGTAGGTTTGAAAAATGTCCGTTAATTTGCCCATTCTGCCAGCAGGTGGCAGCATGAGAATGCAAATTAACGGACATTTTTCAAACTAGTTTATTGGCCAAAGAAGATAGATAGAAAAATTTAGGAAGATTATGGCAAAATGTATTTAAAATGTATAAACATATGTATATCTTGCTTTTAAAATGCATATTTAGAACAAATGTATAAAGTTCACAAATTCATGTTTTTATATGAAACCAAAAGTGTGCTAAATTTTGGATACCGTACCAAGGATTACGCCAATATACTTTACAGGATGACAGTAAAATAACAATAGAGATTTAATAAACATTAAATACAGGATAATTACAGTTATGGGAACTATTTTAAGAAATTTATTACAAAAACTGCCATATTTGTGAAAATTTTGCATATCGATCGCCTTTCATATTATAAGATTTATATATAAAAAGTCACGTTTTGGACAATATGTAATTCATGGAATGTTAAATTATCTTCTAGAAATACAGTAAAGATTTTCAGGATTTTGCGTTCAATAAAAATCACAGTTGCCTCAGGAATGCCTGACAACGGGCCTGAACAGGAACAGACATTTCTAAATTTCAAACAAATGCATAAAAAAGGTTCCTAGTTTGTCTATCTGGTCCTAATACGAGCGAGGAATGCGTTATTTGGGCTATTATTTTCAACGAAAAAGAAGAAGACGAATCTAATTTGTCTTCACAGCGGTGTTTCTTCGTTAAAAAAAAGTAGCATGAAACCGAAGCGAACCCAATTATTTAGCCACGAATTCGGTATAGTTTTAGAAGTCAATTGGCGTGAGAACTACTGGCCAGCGGTGCATACTAACAACGCCCCCTGGAGGAATGCACCGGAGGAGGCCGCCATCTTGCCTCCCGGAAGCAGAAGGGTTAAAGGCCCTCCACCCATAAGGCGCATTTTTCATATTTCATTAGACCCTCCAGCTCACAACAGGCAAAAAAAATAGGGATTAAGGGCGGAGGGGAGCGTGGGAAAACCAATTTTAAGCTTATTTTAAAAATTTATTTTTGCCAGTATGGTCAGTAATGAGAAGGTAAAGGTTCCTCACTGGTCATTTTTTTAAATAAGTTACGAGCGGTCCCCACCCCTTAATTCATAATAACTTCTTCTGTAACTATTTCACAATGTTAGAATCTTTATTGGATTTTAGTAAATTCCTCTGTCAGTTCTCATAGCATCTCCTTGGGTTAGTATAGTTGATACACCCCTAAATAACCACATTTGGAAAGAACATTTTATTATTAAAAAGATTGTAAACCTTATTCGATAGATTCTGATTAATTAAGACTCATTCAGGCTGACTGTTTTGGCCAAATTATAGACTGTACCAATTAGGTGAACTTATCACTTGCATACAGAATAACGAGTTCATGGCAAAGATACCAAAAACTCTTGTAAAATCAATCCAAATGTCCAATCAGAAAATGGACCTTATTTGTAAGATAATTCATTCCAAGTACGATGAGAAAACACAGCACTTGATTAAGGCCCTTATTATAAGGATCAACAAATCCAAAGAGTTTGAAAGTATATAGTACACTTTCAAAAAATCTATTGCACTTTATTCAAATTAAGTATAGTATTTTTGCAGTAAAGTACAGTTAATGTCAGAACTTTGCAATTACCAATGGTAAAAAAACTGCAATTTTTTCGCAATAAAGTGTAGTAAATATGCAGTAATTCAACAGTAATAGTGCTGTTAATGTGCAGAAGTGTAGTAAATGTGCAGTAAGAAAATAATTTGTCTGAATAACTGCAGTTTTAAAACTACATTTTTGTCCCATTTTTTACTGCTGCATGGGATCGAGCGTAAATTGCCCCATTGTTTAACTCTTTGCTTTGAATTACTGTAAAAACTATTAGAAATACTGTATAAACAGTATCTACGTAAAATTGTCTTTATGAACGATCCTATAATGTATCTATTCTATTTAAAAAACATTTTTTCTTGTTTTCAATTTCAGGGAGGTTCTCATGAGTACAGTTTGAGGTGCATGATGCATATGAAGAACTAATTTTCATAGGTGGGGAAATTACATGACCTTACCATCATCTTCAATTTAGGAAAATAAATGCCGACTGAACTTTGGCCTTACCTGGTTGTTTACTCTATCTTCAACGCCCCAAATTCAATATCCAACTTTGATGATGGTTGTTTACGATCCGTCCAATCCACAACAAAGCACTTGTAAAGATCAAGAGGTAAGGGGCATTGGTTTGAGGTCTCACCCAGGCAAAAGAATCAGTATATAAAATAATTTCGCAGGTCAAAACACAGGATTATCGCAGTTATTCAAATCTGAAAAAAAAATGAACTAACTTAACCTGCACAGCAGTAATTTAAAAAATATTCTGCATATTTTGCACACCAACCCCAATTATTTTCATGGATACAGTATGTACTGTACATGTATGATTCTAGAAATTATTCCTCCAAGAATTCCAATGTACAGTACCAGTACTCAGTATTTAAGAATTTAAGATACAAATACAGGGCAATTACAGAAATCATTATATACAGATTGAAATTTACATGTACTTGATAAAATGAGTGGGCAACAAACAATATAGTAAGGTATATAGGATGACGTTGTATATGTATGGTTAGATCTGATTAACATAGGGCCAACTATTATTCCAGTTAAAACTACAAACAATTCCTATATTATTTATGGAGACCATACAAATATTAATTTATTTAAAAATTAAAACGATAAAAGAATATCACACAAACAGTGCATGCCAAATTGTAAAGTAAAAATGATATGCAGATTAACGAGTTGAAAGTGTAAAGTAGTGAGTGATAAGATGTTTTTTATGCAAAGTACATGCATGTTGTGCATCGGAATAAACCATGAAGTGCATAAATGCAAAAAAGTGAGATAATATGCAGAAAAATTCAACATACCATGCAAACATCACGCCCAGTTTATTATTTTTATATGAACCCTATAGATAACATATTATTACTGCCCATTTCTCGCAGCTTTCCGTATTTTACATACTTTTTAAAAAACATTCAAAATATTAACTTTAAAATATAAGCACAGTAATTTCTGTCGTCTAGAAAGAAGCCATTCATTAATTTCTTAGACAAGTTAAGCGAAATTGTAGCAATTTCTCTAGATACCATACATAAATCCTTAGAAAAATAATTAAACCTCGGCATCTTGGCATAAAATACAGATTACTATAAAATTCCTCAGCTTCCCTTTAGAACCACAAATTGTCAGGCAAATGGTTCAGAAAGTCTTGGAAATGTACATATTACCTACAATTATTTTGAACAGTTTGAGTACATGGGCATTGTCAGTGCTAATGTTACATAATTTATACAAAGTCATTTCCTTACTTCATCCACAAGATATCAAACAAATCATGACATGAAGCTCTATTTGAATTACATGTAGCTAGGAATATATTTTTTTCAGGACATTTCAAAAGATACCTACTGAAACCATAATGTGTATATTTTTAGAAAACCCTCCATAAATGCATCTTTTTTTGTTAAAATATTTTTGTGCTGAAGAAATATCTTTGCATAGGAGATTTGATAAATCCATGCTTGCATATAAATATTTTGCCTTTTCAATGCGTTTATAAGGTTACAAAAATTATGAATCAATATTTTTGAAATATCTAAAATTGCATGCAGTGCATTTTAAAATAAAACAATATGCATTTAAAGTACTTAAAATTTATAATGTTTTGGCAACATGCATAACACAATTTGTATAACGTACTGTATTATGAAAAATGCGGTTTTTAATAAATGAATAACATTTTACAGTAAGCAAATGTTAACATAAAATACTAATTTAGATGATTGATAATATTAGGGAAATTTAATTTGAAATCAGTTTTTTTTTCATATGGGCAGTTGACTTTAATTATAGGTATTATTTTGAAAATTTCCTAAAACGGTTTTATTTAATTACCGACCACCACAATTACCAAATTCTCTGAAATATTTAATATATTATTGATCATTTGCAATGACAGATGGTTTTCATGGAGTCTTTATTTCATTATACTGCCATATGAGCAATGGTTTACTTCCTGATGATGGCAGCGCAAACCAATAAGATTTTATCTGACTCCATCGACTTCATTTGCATAAAGATGATTTACGATTATATTTTCTTATCATATTTATGCTGAATTTCGACCGCCATCAGCCCAGGGCGCTTCAGCCACCCGCCTTGAGTTGACATGCGGTGGCGTTGGCCACCTCTTATTTACTTATTCATTGTCTATATGTGTGAAAGAAGCCTCGTTTCCATTGTTTCATCTTCGCACTTTGCAATTCATTAATTATTCATGTAAAAACAGGCTTAATTAACGAGAAGTGATCAAAACTCTGGTCCTTTTGTCTGCTGTTTTGGACATCGGCCAACGTGTGTGGCATGGGCGGACATATTGAAAAACTTATCGGCTTTTTTTTTCATTTTAGTTTTGAAATGTTTTTTTTTGTGGTGTTTGTGTGGGCTAACTTATTTGGGATGTGTCCTAGTGCAATTTCGGTGTAAATGGCCTCTGGAAATGGCCACCACATTTAGCTTCTTCTTCTATTGACTGAACTGCTGACTGGCATTTCACGATTGGCAACAAAAGCATTGATTGACCTCACTGTCAATCCATAACCATTGTTGTTTTACGATGGCTGTTTCGGTTATTCAAATAACTTGGACCCCCTTATAGATTTTTTAACATGGCCAATGGAGATAAACTGGGTAAATCTTATTATATACGTGCATGTATATTTTCAAGAAATCAACATTAAGGTTAAAACTCAAAATATGTCAAGTGGCACTTTGAGTATGAAATTTGGAAATCTGCATTGAATAATAAACAATCTTTTCCTAAATCAAGTTTGAATTTATGGATTCATACTGAATTTACACAACTCATTTAAAAATGCGAAAATTTGAAATTAAATATTTTTTTTAAGAGTTTATAAATACAGTTATGTATCAAAATGTTATCTAGATGCTTGAAAATACATTGATAAGATAATTATCATATCAGTTTAAATTGCATTATGCTACAAATAACATCGATATAATAGGACCGTTTCATGCTAACATGTACGGTATGACATGTATTGATGTATATTATGTCATGTTACCAACATGTTCCTATAATCCGGAATGCACTTTTATCTCATTTTCAAACAGTAAAAATGTAAAATTGTGGATAAAAATGCTGACCAATGTTTTAAAAACTATGGACACCATTTTGAATCACAACAAAAAGAAGTAGTATGTGTCAAATCATCCTCAAAGTCTTAAGAAAGTTCTTAACAAGTCTTGTATAATAAGTACAATAATTTTGTCGACGAGTGAACATTTCGAGACTTGAATAGTATTATCTTTCATCTAGCTTTTAAGCCTCTCGGACCCACAGCTGTTTAGGTCTATTCAGACCAACAAATTCGTGTTTTTTAAACTTGGGTTTACGAACAAATGCTAATCAGAACGGATGTTTGGATTTGACATGAATTAGTGCAACATGCCTCCTGCCTGCGTCCCATGTTTCTGGAATATGCATATTCAAATGGTCAAAAATTTGTCCTACAAATACTTGAAAATATAACTTTTGAGTAAGGCTACAACCATAGTTATTACAATAAAAATCATAAAATCAAATATTAAATAGCAAGTGGTTAGTTAAACTTGTAGGCCTCACAATCTCCTATTATGACAACTGTCATGACAGTTACCTTAAGCTTCTATTAATGGACCACCACGTTGTATTCTAGAAGTGGCTACTAATTTTTCCTGTATCCTATTTGTAAAACCAATGCAAATGTGAACACAAATCTATATTGAAGTCAACTGAAACGTGACAGATTCTCAAGTTAACTTTCAGCAAAACAAACATTGGTATATGTAAACATTGAATACTTGAAAACAAACATTGGTATATTCGGTAATTAATCCTTTTTTTACAATATATTTTAACTAAAAAGTAATATTTAAAAAATACATTACTAAAGTGAAACCTATTAATTAAAAAGTTTCTTATAAAAAACTAATTATAAGGATGTAATAGGCAGGAAGCATTTCACATTACCTTTTGAACATACATATAGATGGGGCTAAATACATTTTTTTATTTGAAATTTCAGGAGTTTGTTATTGACATGATGTGCCTATAACGAGGAATGAACTAACCAAAAGCTAATCTAAAGTATACTTAAAACCGTGCAGCTAATTAAGGTCAAAACATGATGTGCATCAGAGGAGCTATCTCATGTCTGTATCACAAAGTGATTAACATCACGAAATTCAATTAAAACAAGCTGCAGGATAATTAACGCTGGTTATACACAGGGTTCTACATGATACACAAAACTTAGCTCGCAATTAATTTAAGGACACCTCTAGGATTATTCTCAGAATAATTAGTAGGGGAAAAACTGGAAAAAAACACAAAAAAATAACCGAAAAATTTAATGCAAATTGGAGTTAATACGCCAATTTACTTAATTGAATCACGAGTTCTGAAACCTAGACCACAGCCTATAAATTTCAAAGAAATGTTCACCCATCTATATATATGGCAATGCCCCATGCAATTAACGACTACTTCCGGAATAAAGCGGAAATTCAGTGAAATTTATAAATTCCGAATTATTAATTTAATTTTTAAATCTATTTTTATTTTTCTATTTTTGGGCCTTTATAGCCTGATCCTATATTAGAAGGGATTTGCATATCAAATAATTTATTATATTTAAACCAATATGTAATGTTCCAATGTTGTACAGGCAATCGTCTACACTCTTGTAAATAAATTTATAAACTCAAATTGTTTAGTAAATACAGTATTTTTTTATCGATTTTTGGATAATGCTACAATGCAATATTTTACATAAAAATATAAATATTAATACAAAAATCGATCAAGTAGCGTGTTGTTTTGGCATGACAGACTATGTATAATTAGCAGAATAAATAAATGATAAACATGAGAATACGAATCTGCAGTTAAGTTATGCACATGCAGTTGTTTTTAGAACGGTTTGAAAGAACATATTTTGATACACAACCATCTGCGTTACTTCAGAAAAATGTATTTAATTCGATCATTATACCTATATGTATACGAACATAAGGTAGATTATTAAACAAGATACAGTACTTTATTTGGACCATATGATGCAAATAAATGAAAAACAAATCACGAAACATAGAAAGATATAAACAAAAGCTAATATTTATACGAATAAATTAACTTGAACCAAGGGTAATTCTCTGTGATTGTTCCATATATGTAAAAAGAAAATAAAGTAAAAACACCATGAAAGAATTACATGTATATTTTACTTTTTTTAATTCTTGCTGAAAATTTGCTTTATTGCTTGTTCACTTCCCTTTAAAACCCTGTTGCCAACACCCTTGACATTTCACAATTCTTCCAAAATATAGTTTTTTACATTCCGAACAAATAATTCTTTTAAACTAGCAATATTTCCTCTTGTATTTGCAGACCTTGACATGCAAAAATTATGATCTGGTTAATTCGTCTTTACGCGAAATGAATTTTACGGTGTAATTGGTTAATTACCATTTAGTAGATAATATATTCATGACGTTAAAAAAGTGAAGTTGAATTTATTACGCTAAATAGATTAAACGATAAAAAACACACAAACCAGTGTATTTCATGCACTGAGATGAGATTTTGCATGGTTGTATGGTTAGCATTAAAAAGTCGCCCAAGTAGAAATTTTGAAAAAAACAAGAAATTACATTTTGTCCTAAAGCTATAAGAGTTAGCCTATTTGTTAATATATTTGCATAATTTATTCATTGCATATAGGCGTGCATAACTAAATCATTCCAACGTTTTAAGAAACACTTAAAAGTCTGTTGAATCTTATATGATTTTTATGTTAATATTTTGCTAAAAAATTTAGATTTCATAGCTTTTTTCCTAGAGTTTAACAAAAAACCAACATGTTTTTTAAAAAATGGAATGGTAAGAAAAAGAAAACTTACTGCTAGTAGATGGTTTAAATTCTTAAACATCCGAGGCACACAAAAATTTGGAAAAAAAAAAAAATTGCAACAGAAGGTCCCTTTAAACAGAACTGCCCATTGCATTTTACCATTGTTGGTACACTGTGCCTATAATGTTTGAGACATTCGACATTATTGGCATGAAAACATTTTTATTTTATTAATAATGCTTTGTTTGTAAATTGTAGTCTCATTTTTCTCTATGTATAAAATTGATAAATTTATTCCAATTTTACCCATTTATGTTTTAAATAATATAGAAACTGAATAAAAATACCGAAAGACTAAATTTGCCACACGGTTTTCCATGTTTAAGTTTTCCTATTTCATCATAAAAATATAACTTTCGAAATTTCTCCAAGGTTTGCACCGTTCGTTCCTAGACGTCGCTAGTATACAGGTTAAGACTGAAGGTATCAAAAGCCATTCATATAAATCATATTTTTTTTTAATAATTTGCATGCGAACTATATACTTGAATTCAGCAATTAACACTTGACACGATTAGCAATGCGCCCATAAATAAAATTACAACAAATAATAGAGAACCGCATATCGCCGCCCATATTTCATCCCATTTTCAATTCAATGATCATAAAGTTGAACAAGGGATAATTAGTATAAATAACAATTGATCACGATATATATCTTAACGGGTCAAGTATATAGCAGTATGCGTAAGCGAGTTATGTAGCAACGCCCCAAATACCATAAAACCCTCTTAAAGGCTTTTTCGGAAAGGACTTACGTAGGTGGACAATGTATGAATAAAGCATATATTATAAATTTCATTTGAAATGCCCTCATACCCACTACATCATCGCTTTTTTTTATATAAATCATTTTAAAAAGTATTACTGGGCGAGTTACAACCTTAGTATTTAACAAAAAATGGGTGGTCAAGCACCATGAATGAGACTAATAATTCTCAAGTAAAACGTTAAGCTGTTTTAAGTCAAAAAGCTACAAAAAAATAGAAAGATTCTTCATACTTAAATACAAGAATTCAAGATTTCAGCAGATTGTCTCACGTACTTAAAATTAATTTTAAATTCAGCCTGGATGTCCACAGCTTTTATTAGAGTATAATATAAATTATATATATAAATAATTTATTATTTAGTTGATTTAAATTAAACTTTAAATGAGGGCCATATACTGTAGTACAGTGATGTTTCGCACGTATGTTTCGCAACAAAGCACCAAAAACAAAGCAAAAAAAAAAAATGCTCATGACTGCAAATATACACACTTGCAAATTTCTCGAGCTTTATTATACGTTTTTCCAAGAAACAAAAAAAAAAATTATAAAATAACAATGGTGAGTTTGGTTCTCACGACTGCCCGATGCCCCCTAGTGTACTTGCCCACATCAAAGCTCCATCAGAAGGTAAATCACAGGTGAGGGAGGGGCCAAAAATGTTCCTTAAGGTGGTCATCATAGGCATTATCAAATTAAAAAATGCGAAAAAAAAATATTTCGAAAAGAAAAAAAATCCTGAAATTGCCGTAAGGGTCGCTGCGGAACATTCCGTGCCCTGGGTGAGGTCTAGGACACTCCACCCTAGGGGTTCTCAACTTCTCATTTGGGGGCATGCACTTAACCTTTTGCCTATAAGGGCATAGTACTATACCAGATTATTAAAAATTCGGCAGGCGGGTATTAAGTCACGACCAAAAAAACACGCATTCGAGGGTCCTGCAGACAACTTCTCCACCCTCCATAAACTTTATTTCTGTTCACGATTTTGGTTTTTTAGGCATTTTTGGAGTCATTTATTGTATGTGTACTTTTGTATTGGAAGAAACAAAAAAATAAAACGCTTAAAGTTTACGATATCGTCTCTGTGATGTTAAAATTCGAGATGTGAATGGTCAAAAATAGATAATCATAAATATTCATAGATGACAAATACCAAAAACTTTCAGAAAATTCAAGTTATCTATTTATAAACTTACTTCCTCGTGATAATAGGCAAGACTAAAGTATATAAGTAAATAAAATTTCTTATATCCACATGTCTACCACAATATATACAGTGGATTCCGGTTAATTAGAACAAATCTGTTCTAGAACACTTTCATCTGAATAACTTATTAGTTATAGAAATTTCTCACAAATAATACCTCTAAAACAACTTCATATCTGTATCTCTTGAGATATATATATATATAAATGAACGATGGCTTTTTTGCTGCATTGCTGTAGAGTATGTACATGTAAAGTATGTTTAAAACCGATATATCTCACACCGAGACATACATTTTACATGAACCTAATCACTCATTTTCAACTTATAGACTTACACCAAAACAGAGATCAACAAAATGTATTAACTTTTAAACTTATGGCAATCACGATGAGAGTCAAACGAATTTCATCAACATTTAAATAAAAAATAACTGATTTAATTTGCTAACAAGATAAATATCCTGGCACATCAAAACTTCACCGAATGAAGTGTACGAAAACTACGTGAGAAAAAAAAATAACCTAAGAGGTTTTTTTATCCAGGAGGCTCCCCTGTATTAATTGTTCAACAGCTATCACAACAGTCTTCGCCACCAGGGGGCCACCCAAAAAAAAGTATGTGGCTCCCAACCGGTATAAGTACACTGTTTTCTTAAACTCTTCGTGACAATCTGTTAAATTGCGATTGATCAAACAAATAAGATGGAAAAAAAATAAGATACGAAATAAAAACAACCGATAAAAAAACGAACAACAAATAAAACCTGTTTTAATTATACAGGAACGTTTTATTATTATTGTTTTATTATTCCTCTTTTGAATCACCCTGTATTGCAAAGTATTTTAGTTTATACATAAATTCAAACCACATTTGTGGATGAATTTATAGAAAAACAAGTTTTCGAGGAACAAAAATGAGGAAAAGTTTTAGCTACAGATTAAAAATTGATAGTTAAAATCAAGAAATTTACAGAAATGTTGGCCCAAAATTTAAACAATGTCCCTAAATCCTTGTCTTAAACAACTGACAGGATCAGCTGATGTCCCGATCAGCTGATTTCCGACGACTTTGTCATATTATTACGAATTTATAGGAAATAAAGGTAAAGTACCAGATTCCTGACTTTGAAAAAGTAATTTATTAAAAAAAAATTACGCCCAAATTCCGGAATTTTATGGGAATATTAACTTCATAAATTAATGTTTAAAACAACAACATGGAACATCGTGTCTTTGCTTGTTTTAGAAAAGAATTTTTATAAAAAACTGACTTATAGAAATTGACATCACTTATAAAAAACAAGGTTTGTTTGTTAAAGTTTACATGCACTTGTCATATCACACAGTGTTTTCAGTTTTTTAAGAAACAAAAAAATAAATAAAACATTTGCAAGTAAAAATAATAATTACTTTATAGATCAAACAACAGTCACCATTTTTTCTTACATCAAACCAGACCAAAGTAAACATTTTTTGATTTTTTAAATATAAAACACCCTATTTTATTGTAAGAAGAAATACCAATTTACGCTTTAAAGCAGTAACTTTTCAAATATCCCTCCCCCCTTTCAAAAAGCATCAAGAACAAGAACGCATATTTATCATCAGCCTCATTTCCCCCAAATTTCACAGAAAACTTGAAATTTTCTGTCAAATGTTTATTTTACTAATCACAATTTTAACTAACATTTGAACCTTACGAAGGTTTAATCCTGCAGTTAATTCTTCAACGATTAACCCCCAAAGGAGGATAGCTTTACGCCCAAATACGAAATTCGGTCAAAGGTAACTAAAAACGTTAACGTTAAATCAGGTTAAAGCAGGTGATTCCTAATTAATTGTTCGGGCTTAAGGGGTTACGTTTCGACCCGAGCGTTCAAGATGGCCGACCAGGTCATGACCCCGCCTAATGGATTAGCATATTAAGGGTAAATGTGGCTCGCCAGGAATCAAATGGAACCTCACCCTTTTCAACTTGCATCGATATATCATTGATGGAAATAGGTTTTTAGGAACAACATGGTTCTTCATTAGGTGATTATCAAAAACAAAAAGAAGCTCAGGGTTAAACAAAACTTTTAAAATGAGCATCCTACCGTTGTCGATGAATCAAAAGAAGAAACTCGTCACCTCCAACCACGTTTTTCGACGTACGATTATGGTCAAATGATTCAAAACATGTTTTAACAGAATCACCAATCAACGAAAACTGCGTAAAGAAATAAATTTCATTTAGACATTTGCATTAATTTATCGCCTAGTTTTGTGTTTGTGTGATGGAATTTGTATTTTCTAATAATTTGTCTTTTTGGAAGCACGCTTCGGCAACATGGCATCACTCATCGCCTCAAAAAGCCATTCACTTGCATTGCACATCCATAACGAAAAAGTGATGCATATACAGTATTACACATTCTCTAATTTTACGTACTGAGCGATATACTGTACAGTGCGCCATCTAGCAAATACATCAACAATCATATTAAAAAGTAGAATCGTATTAATTTGTTGTAAAAAAAAAAAAAAAAAAAGTATAAATAAAAATAAAAATTTCTTTGATTTTGAAATCAGCTGAATTTTTGAGTAAATATGCATTTGGATCATGAAAGATTATACCATACCTGAATACTGAATACCTTAATTTTATCAATACTGAAGTTGGTAAGCATAATTTGACAACAAAAATTTCCCTCAGTATTCAGAAATGTTTTTCAAACACTAAGTATAAGCTCTACACGTTAGTTATGTCCTCAAGATCCGGAATTGTGCTACCAGCTATTTTCGGTGTAATTGTGTTCCTATTTTGATTTAATAGTCTTAATGACTTTATGGACTCCCACACGGGAGGAAAAGAGCGTTGCTTCGGCTCATTTGATATCTTCTTGGATTATGTAAATGAACTTTCAGAGAAAAGAGTTTGGCTTTTTTTTTCATCCCGGTAGTCATTAAACCCGATGTTCGTGAAAAAGCACAAAAGGAGAGGCGAGCGCAATTAGCACTTTTGTAAAACGATGATAATAACGATGATCAGGATGAAAATGATGATGATGAGGTCCACCCCCATTCGTCCATCTTTTAAGACCGCTTCTAGTGTTCAACAAGAGGTTCATCAAAATGAATCAAACGCTCAAAAGCGATTATTACACCCCCGTAATGAGAGCCCAACCCGAATTTTTCACATTTTTCATCACCGCCACCTTTTGACCCTTTACGTTAATTATTAACTGTTGGAGGTTAATCTTACACTCGTGTCCATTGATGTGCCATAGGGTGACCGGGAGTCTCAAGATGGCCGCCACTAAGCAAGACCAACAGGAAGTTCAGTACCCTACTTAAAGTTTGCGGATGGATTTTTTGAAGCAACTATTTTAGCATATGATTTGAGATTTGTAATAAATTAACATTATTTTTTTGTGGAAAAATATAACACCTTATTTTGAAAATGATTTTGAACACAATTTTGAGTCTTGATAATGCAAGAATCTTTTGTTGGAAAACTGAATGCATTTTTTTAAAGCACGTATTTTGCAACAACGCCATGAAACAAATATCACATTGTTTAAATATAAATTTATAGAAAAAATGCCATTTTTTTTGAGAAATGATAAGATATGATGTTTTTTTCTAACTTTTATGTTGGAGGAAATTTTAAGAAATACAGGACATATTAAAATATGTATAGGATAGGATCACTACTCTGGTGAAAAAAAACAATAGAGGTTTCTATTGATTTCTATTGTTATTTGGAACATTGTTTTCTATTGGTATCAATAGAAAATTTCAATTGGTTTTATTGGTTTCAATTGTTTTCTATGGTTTTCTATTCTTCAGTCAATACAGCTAAACCATAGAAGTCAATAGAAGTCATTACAGGAAACATAGAAAATAATTAAAACCAATAAAGTGCCCAAATAACAACAGAATTCCATTACGTCTTAACATAAATGCGTTTATAATAATATATATATATATATATATATATATATATATATATATATATATAGTATTAAAAATTTAAAGAAACTCAGCTGTTACTATGAATTCTAGCAAACTTTTTACAACTTTTTAAGAAATATATATAAATAAGGCGTAAATGCCACTTGGCAGGTTCTGTATTAGTAAAGTATTTCTATAATCTGGCTCCCCCTAGTGGCTAGTGGTCAATTCTACAGGACGCAGTGGGTGACATTCATTAGCTCGTGCATCTCACAGAGGCCATAGGTCATCTCACACCGAGACGGAATAGGTTATTTACATGAGCAATTTCAATGACATATTTTGCATACGTCGGTCCATGAGGTGGCCGCCGCATTTTTGTCCCTTTTAAGGTGCCCCCATGATGACCCCCACCGCAATTTCGTGTACTAGGCACCATCCCAGGTCCCGCATAACTATTTTTTTCTTCTTCTTCAAGCTATGATATGCATTATTCATGACATATTGGGATTCCTTACTTTCAATTATGGATAACCAAAGGAATGGCATCAACATTTTAATGTTTGTCATTTTGACAAATTTGAAATACGTTTTTTGAAAAATGCAGCCTGGGTTTAGGTGGGTTGCTTTGTGACCTGCCTCACCGCATGGAGCGCCACCTTGGTTTGGAAAACTTGGTGAAATAAACTGGGAGATAATATATGGTATAGGCAGGAACCACCAAACGATGTTTTTGAGTGGTGGCCAACCACCAAAACCGTACAGCAATTTTTCATTTAACTTTTCAAATTTGGGTTTTCGAGTTTTTAGCTGATCTCAAATAGATTATTGTTTGTGGAAACACCCTCTTTCAAGTTAAAAAAAAAAAAAACTAAACTGAAATTATCATCAAGATCATAACGCCCACAATTTTTCATTACACAAACATAAAAAATAAACATGTAAATGTGTTTAAAACACATTATTCATGTGTTAATCAATTATGTTTCTTGTGAAAAGATCTAGATGAAATCTTGGAAATAATCTTCAAATTCTTAACAGAAATAAATGAAAGAAATATGAAAATCATCGTAATTTATTACAAAAATTATCCCAAAAATTTACCATTTACTACTTCTAAAAACAAGTATTGCCTGAGAACATGTGGCAATGTTGAAATGTACCAGTTCAACTATAATATAATTCTATCACAAACTATTCGTGAAAACTTTCTAAAACCACGATTTGTTTGTCAAAACTGTTCATAGGTGGCGCATATTTCTAGGGTCAATCAACCCGATGCACAAATAAAAATAAACAATTAATTTACAAGATGTTTAACCATTATTTAAAGACATGACATTAACCAATTGCACAGACAATAATTTAGGAAAACCTTTGACTTAATAAACTTCACTGATCCTTCTCAAAATTGGTTGTTAGTTGACCTCCCTAAATTACAATACCATATCACACGCAATGTTAAGCAAAACATAACAAAAATTAATCTCGTCTTCATGCTACTAACAAAAAATGAGGTTAATAATAATTAAAACAGCAGACGATTAAGGCCTTCCTCGTCTCAAATTTTCAAGTAAGGCACATCTTGGTTGCGTGTCATTTTTTTACAGGAGTCCATTTGCAACAACACTTCCGTACAATTTAGTTGTTCAAGGTGTTTCCCCTCATGCAAAAATGCGTGCAAAATTAGTACTACCTTTAATGGACTACCTGTGAGGAAAACGTGTTGATTAAAATGGGCTTAATTGCCAGATTAATTACTACAGACGGCTTCTGTTAGACAGAGTATTTAATGGATTTTTAGAATTAAATTAGAGTAGTTTTAGTTTTGTTTCTTAAACAGTAAAGCAGCCGCCGGAATTTACAGAAAATACCAATAAGCAAATAAATTAAATTCTAAGGATAACTCGTATGGATTTTTGTTATTTTAAAACAAAAATTGGTTTTACCCTTGATATCATTTCATAGGGTTGTTTTCAATCATTTTGATAATAGGCGATGAAGAAATTGATACACCTGTGAACAATTGAACGTTAATGAAATAATGTGACGTAATGTCACAAATGAAAAGCAACTAAATGAGACATCTGCGTCATTGCATGACATCGACACGAACATTATAGAATGATTAAGAAAACACGAATGAAGGACAAGGATCAATAAGAGTCAAAATTGAATGGTTGGAGTTCCATGGCATCTCTATCGTGATGAGAGGGTTCATTGCGAAACAAATTTGGAAACACAAGTCTGGCTTACTGCAAAAGATGTCATAAAATGCATTTTATGACATATTGTGTATTGTCGCTTATTGTTTGAACGAATTGTTTCGAACATGTATTCATACAAAATTAACAAAAACGACCAATCATGTAGCAGCTACATGTAATGTCACCCAACCTTTACCAACATAGATCTGTATAAAAGCATCACAATTTCCCACAGTCTGTACTGCGAATCGAAACTAATCAGTAAAATGTTTTCACGAAGCCTCAACTTCTGCTTTTTGGTAGCCATTTTTGTTCAATGTCCTTCTGCAAGTAACCAAGGCAAGACAAAAAGAAAAAAAACTTGTTCAGTTTTTAACTTTGTCTTTTACATAAATCTTTTTCAACATTTTTAACGCATATAATTTCCATCTTAGTACATGTACCAGTTCTTGAAGAAGGGTCATCAGTACTCGATGCAAACGTACCAGTCATTGAAGAAACTGACTTAGGAAATGGACTCTGCGCTGATGGTTTATTACCAAAAGTTGGATCTGTCGTGAGAGATTTACAATCGGATGTCGGATACACTTCCAAAGGTCCCAAAGGATCGGCAACAGTGGTCGGTTCAGTCGCTAATGAAGTAGGTTCAGCCGTTGGAGGAGTAGGTTCAGTTGTTGAAGGAGTAGGTTCAGTCGTTGAAGGAGTAGGTTCAACCGTTGGAGGAGTTGGTTCAGCCGTTGGAGTAGTTGGTTCAGCCGGGGGAGGAGTAGGTTCAGCCGGGGGAGGAGTAGGTTCAGCCGTTGGAGGAGTAGATTCAGTCGTTGGAGGAGTAGGTTCAACCGTTGGAGGAGTAGGTTCAAACGTTGAAGGAGTAGGTTCAGCCGTTGAAGGAGTAGGTTCAGCCATTGAAGGAGTAGGTTCAGCCGTTGGAGGAGTAGGTTCAGCCGTGGGAGGAGTAGGTTCAGCCGTTGGAGGAGTAGGTTCTGCCGTTGGAGGAGTAGGTTCAGCCTTTGAAGGAGTAGATTCAGTCGTTAAAGGAGTAGGTTCAGCCGTTGGAGGAGTAGGTTCAGCCGTTGGAGGAGTAGGTTCAGCCGTTGGAGGAGTAGGTTCAG
>JAQGBW010001608.1:0-24604 GCA_034698625.1 Julus scanicus | reverse complement strand
TGAAGTTTGTGACAAATAGATTTGAAGTTTGTGACAAATAGATTTGAAGTTTGTGACAAATAGATTTGAAGTTTGTGTTTCGGGTTTCGTTTTTCCAGATGTTTCTTCTGGTGCATACCCACCTTAATATTAGGCTGTTAGACTAAATTAATTGAAGATAGAGACACATGCAAATAACATGCAAATTGGTAAAATGTGCAAATATGCATTTTAACACATGTGTACTATACTATTGATTTTATTGTACCTACAGCCTTTTTAAGAGTTAATGAACTCATTTAAAAATGTAGGAATATTTAGAAAATAGCAATTGCCAGGTTTTGAGTGCCAGGGCTTTCATAACTGCAATACTTCAATACCATAATATTGTTTTGATTTTTTTCAGCAGAAAACCTAGAAATGAATAAAAATATATTTTCGATTTCGATCATGCCATATTTTTTCTCAGGAAATATCCTAGAAGTTCAGATCGATTATTTTAAACTAGAACATATTTAGAATCTCAAAGAACTCTCGTATTGATTTTAAATTCTAATATGCGTAGGTGATGGCTGCATGGCACATGTTTATTTAAGAAAAAAATCTTCTTGAACACGTATGCACAACTGAGATTGGTTTACAGCCGAAAAAGATTGATTTTGAGGTACAAGACCGATGTGAAGTGTTAATGCCTGTTGGTTGAACAAGATATTTTACTTTGCGAGACTCGCTTTCTTGGACACAGAAGTGCATTACATTTTCTATTTAATGGAGCTCTTAATTGGGACAATTTCTACAGGAAAATGTATGACCCATTCCATTGAGGATATCGAATATATACGAGGCTTTAAAGCTACAGCATAACACAATGAAACCCAAGATCATTTACTGACTGCCTGTGAATTTTTAGACCAAAACGAATTGTTATTAATGTTAGAATGTTTACATTTGTTTTATGCAGAATGATAAATTGAACTACCAATAAAGTCTTAAAACTTCAAACTTTGTTGGCAATTAAGAAAAACCACTTAATTATTCGATTAATCGATGTAATGGCGCATTACAGTTTAACTGACCTACATAAATGAACACGGATATTGAGTAAGCCTTCTTTATTCAATAATTTATTGATGGAATATTAAATAAGGCATCAGTCTTGCAATACCATCTGGGCTAATAGGATGATTTCTACCTTCATGGTCTTTATAAAGGAGCGACATGTTATAATATTATCGAGCTTATTATAGCTATTTTATCTTTTCTTGGTTATTACATATTATGTACATTTTTCTGAATTATAATACGAAAATGTTCAATAACATTTTATCAAAATAGAATTTGCTATAATCTATTAATGCAGCAGATTACGATATCATCTAAAATAGTTTTTCATACGAAGAAGGTATTACAGAAGATTCTTTTCTAACAGGAGCATATATACAGGGTAGACTAAAATTCCTCACCACCCCACGTTTTTTCTTAAATCTTATAGTTATGAAAATTCTGTTAATCGGGTTAAATAGGAAGTCATGTGTGCTCTAGCCACTGATGGTGTTAGGTTTTAACTATGTCCATTTGTTGACGGAAATTCAAATAATAACTTGGGACCCGTAACACTTAAGACAAAATGTCAAATTAGGAAAAGGAAAAGGAATAGAATGAAGTGTTTGTATGAGATCAACTGTTTTCGTCTTCATTGGCAATTATTTAAACTTTTTACAATGTTTTTAATGCAGCACAGCACTGCACTGCAGTGACGCTATCTACAATTACAAGTAATATTGCGTGATTGAGGAATTCAAACATCAACTTTTATACACCGATTCATAATAATGTTGCACTTAAATTGTACGTGCAATATCTCTTGGAGGATACTGAATAACATGTCATCTCTGGAATTCACTGAAGTATAGCACTGTGTTGCACCATTTGGCGTTTCCCTCAGTTCTTATAAACATGTAAAAAGTTTAAATAATAGTCAATGAAGACGAATACAGTTTGTTTCATACAAACACTTCATTCTCTTCATTTTCTTAATTTCACAGTTTGTCATAACTGTTACGGGTCCCAAGTTATTATTTGGATTTCCATCAACAAATGGTTTTAGGTAGTTAAAATCTAACAACATCAGTGGCTAGAGCACAAATGACGTCCTGATTAACCCCATTAACAGATTTAAGAAAAAAAAGTGGGGTGGCGAGATATTCTGGTCCACCCTGTGTAAGACAATTTTATTCAAACATTTTTTATTTTTTTATTATTCTGTTAAGCATGCTGTTTTCTTGTTGACTTGCATATTTATTTTTGTATACCGTTATTTCTTAATAACACATGCACGATAAATGTATACGATTTAATTAAAGTTTAATATTTCCTTCCATGGAACGTTAATGGAGTTTGGTACCACTCTTCATTGGTTTTGTTTGCCCTTAGCACTTTTTAAGTTTTTTTTTTGTTCTTTGTCTCGCTCTTGATAACTAAGTCTGAATTAAGGCATGGCTACGTTTCGCCAATTTAAGACATACACATCGTAACATGATTTGAAGGATGTTCCAAGTCAGATACAATTATTTTAGGGCTTGTACGTGCGTTGCATACGGCTTAAGTGAAATTATAACGGACATTTGCTGGCTTCTAACCATTTCGCTTCCATGACATCCAACTGTAAATTTTTCGTTGATTTTTGTGTCAATGACAGAAGCTCTTAACTTGAGAGGTTGTGCATATTACTGTCAGGATGTATTTTTGCCTTAGGATAGTTATATCGAGGGAACTGAAGCTGGAATCAATAAAAATACTATGCACTAGCCTAAAGAGGCCAAAAGCTAATACGCAATTATAATGGTTCACAAAACGAGCAGTTGCTTCATTTTCATCCACAAGAGATTTTCTGAAAATGCTACAGGGAGCATATTATGATGTGGTCTGACCAACAAGGTATTGCTACAATTTGCTGCTCAATCAATTAGCAATTTCTCATTAATCCATAGCAGAAAAAAACCTTAAGTAACCATCTCAAACAATGCCCTGTGTGGTTGATACATTGTGAGGACAGGCAGGCAGTACATATTAAGCAGATAATAGAGGATAATCCGATTAAACTATCAGAAAAAGACATAAGCTTACGTATCTGTAATTAATGGAAGCTGTATTTATATAAAGACTAAGTTGGTGTTTTTCAGCCATTGAAAGTCTGAACTATATTTGGAAATGTGCCTTCGGCATAAGAATTGTAAATGGAAAACTTGCTTTTTTTGTGACAAATGCACTACTGAGTGATTTGGTTTAAGAAATCCTGATGCACGTTACTAATTAACCATGAAAACATGTGCATATTTGACAATGATTTAATCGACAGAATACTATAATTAAGGGATCGTTGATTAATGTGGATCAATGAACTTCGTCGTGTGAGCCTACCGAGTTCTTTCTCTATACGAAAGATGATTACCTTATTTGTTGTCTTTTTGATTGCTTTGAATTATGGAGATAATGCAATTATATTCCTAATAATCAACAAAAACAGGCTTGGAAGAAAGGAAAGAATTAAGGGCATTTGTCATTGACGAGCTTGAGGACATATCAATAATGCATTAATTATGTTTTATTACAAAATCTCACTTAAAATCTATTTTTCAATATCAAATGAAACATGGAAATGTAGAATTAAGGTGATGGCATTTTTTGTAATGTGATCATTATACAAGATGATAGGATCAAATTATGGTGGACGAGGTCTAAAATATTAGTTGTCAGGGTACAATGAGGACCCATCCATAACTACTGTTAATTAAAGTTTATCATTTTTTATAGGAAATAAATGAAATTTTAAGCAAAAAATACACAAGTGGAATAACGTTACATGCCAGCTAGGAACGTGTCAATCTAAGTGGTAACCTCACATTTTTTGCAGTTCCATTGTTGATATTCACTTATAAAATCACTGGGGCCAATAAAAATTATTCATTAGTGCTTTAGGGAGGTTTATTCATTTTTACACGGGTATACCAACTCGGGACTGACATATTTTATGCTTTTAGAGAGCTTATTAATTTACATAGGATGTTTTTAGACAGGTTCTACTGTATTACCATCTTATGTGATAGAAATGAAAAAGTTATGGCGCTCAGTGTATAGACGACATTGAACAGTGAAACTGGTGATTCTAAAGGACGCAAGCTGTACTTTTTTCCGCTCGAGTGCCAGTGCCAAGTTATTGGTTATTTATTTTCGGAAATTTCATTTTGGTGATTTATTACGCATTGCGTTCAGTTACCTTTATTGTGACCAACAGTGGTCTTCCAATAAACACGTTTTATGTCACCCAAATGCTTGTCAATAGTACATTACTAGCGTGTGAAAACATTTTAAGCAATAACCTAAATTTACCCTATGCTCCGATCAATATATTTCTTGTTTGTACCAGTTTCATCCATCCATCCAACAATGAAATCTTTTTCATCCTTCCTTAAAAAAGGTCTCTATTTGAATTCAGCGACATAAAATAAAAATTGTATAAACTTTGCAAGCTGAGACTGCAGCCATATAATTATGTAAAAATTGTTAGACATTAAGTCGAGTGATATGAGTCAGCGCAAACGTTAAGCACGTATAACTGAACATTAGGCTTCCTATCTTAAAAATACCTCAAAATCATGGTTAATTTGACACAGAGAAAGCAACCGACGGGAACATATTAAGCAACGTGAACAAGGTAGTATAAAGAAATAAATGATCATTTGTCAGCTGTCATATAACGGAGGAAAATGATTGGGTATGGGGAGTAAAAAAAAAAAACTTAGGCTTAGGAGCATTTTGAAAGGAAAACGAACTTCTACTTCACTTACAATATCTATGCAAACCTGTATTTATTCCTGACTTATCGATCCGAGCATCAACATATGTAATCTTAAGGTTGAAAAGAAATGAAGGAATACATTTAAAAATAGAACACGTATTTCTGGTGAATGTTAGACGGTTAAAACGAAAACTCAAATTATGCATTTAATCGATGTTATTCATTGTTGACAATTTGGTATTATCATCTAGACAAAAGCACATGGTAGTTATGTACTTGTATGTTTTGATTTGTCATCAAAAGAAAGATTGGCATCGCAATCAACGAAGTCATTAAAATGTTTCCTTCTGTTCATGCAAAAAATGTTATGCATTATATTTGGAAAAAATACTATGTACATTATTTTTAAATGTTAAAAGTTGAGAAATGACGTAGTTTTTCGCGGAATTTTATGGTAAACGTAGAATGTTTTGTTTATTAAGGTGCGTATGCACCAAAAGAAACATTTAGAAACATGAAACATACCCATGCTACCGTGGTGTGTCCAGAAGTGTTTGTGAAACATGTGTCGAAAAACAGCCATTTTCTGACACATTTCGATGTTTTCTGCAGTCGCTCAAGAGGCGGTCTGGATCAAAGGAATTTGCGACACATGTTTCGAAAAACATGATGGAAACTTTGTTTCAGTGTTCCTTGTGTTTGTGTATGTCAATTTACTCTGGTGCATACCGACATTTTTGATGATAACTATTAATAAATGATTTAATATTTGCAAAATGCGCCTGAGATAATAATGTATAGAAAAAACGGGGTGGGGCATGTTTTGCAATTTTTTGCTATCCTTCTTAATATGAACCAAATTTGAAATCAAAATATATAAAAAAACAATTACTTGTGACATAATTGGTTATAAAAGTTTGTAAACGATTTGGCCTTGCATAATAAAATATCTTGCTTTCATCGCCATATTAAAAAAGTGCTGCAACCAAATGTGCTTTTTAAATAACTTGTGACTTAAACTGAATATTAATTTTCCTCGGTTTTATCGACTTGCTAATAAAATTCTTAAATCACCTACTTTACTGCTACAGTAACTCTATACAGTGGAACCTCGGTTTACGAACGTCTCTATTTACAAACACCGTTTGTTGTTTCGCTTCACGAACGATGCTTCAGTCCACGAACACATTTTACTGGACCACCAATCAAAGGTCCGACTTTATGTAATTGTTTTCCTAATTCCAGCAAAACATTTTTGGTATGGATAAGTTTTACTAAATATTTCCTTTCTGTATTATTTCCACACATAAAGCCATGGCATGCTAAAAAAAATTCTAGATCAAAGAACGCATTATTTGGATTTACATTTTGCAATGGGAAAATAGATTCGGATCACGAGCTTTTCGGTTCACGAACAGGGTCAAGGAACGGATTAAGTTTGTAAACCGAGGTTCCACTGTATTTTGTTCAGTTATGGTGAAATGCAGTGGGAAACAAGATCATTAATAGATGTATTAAATATGTATGAAAACAAATATACATTATACATATGTATATTCACATCTGGTCTTTTAAACTGGTGCCGTCCACATTTTTATGCTATTTCTAAATTTGCCGTGTATTTAAAATTCGAAAATCTCGTCTGACCCATTTAATCCCTTAACGTTATTAAAATTGAGTTTGTACAGGAAGCCCGATCTCATTTTTTATTAATAATTGAGATATCTGATGCTGACATAATAGCTTTTAATGACTAATTTTTATACACGCGACTAAGTTCTTCAATAAACACCCAGTCATGCATTATTTACACTTATATGTGCATGGCTTCGTTTTTATCTGTATTTTTCATGCACGGAACTTATTATAGAAGATGACTCAATTAAGATTATATGGATGGATTCCTTCGTTTTGAGATTTTTTTTAAAAAACAAAGATGGGGAAGCATGACAACGTCGCAACTAACTGTACAAATGACAATACATATCACACTTTTGTCATCGTGAAAAAACGTTTCTTAATTTGTCTTTTACAAATAATCGAGCAAAGTTTCGTTTTTTTTTGCATAGGACACGTTTGATGTTATGAAATTTTTGCAAAAGGTCAACAAACTATTCGTAGTCTGCATACACTGCTATATAAAATCAAATGTTCTTAATATTGCATATATAGCAATATCGTGATTTGTTGAACTTCACTAGATTGTGCTAGGTGTAGGTAACATCTGTCATTTTACAAGTGTCAATACAAGTAGACTTTTTGTGTTAGTTTACAATATCAATGGAGATCAAATGTGATACAACGTATGGTCTTTGAAATCAAAATAACAAAAAAAAATGTCCAAGGAAAATAAGTTTTAAAAAAAATTGTAATAACTTATGGATTACAGAAAAATCAAAAGAAAGAAAAATATCAAATTGTGAAGCCTTTTGATGCGGGAAAACGACTGCAGTACCGTTTATTATTAGATTTTAAAACTGATTTTATACATGTACTATTGGCACACTCAAAGCGGAGTTACAAAAAAACAAAGTGATGCTGAAATGAGATATTGGACATGTGAGCCTTTGTCATCCTTCAAAATAACCACACACATATACAATCCAAAATGGGTCAAAATATAAATTGTGGACAACAGAGAGCAGTTCAATGTTGGCACGCTCACTTCGTTTTGATGTGGCCAACAAACGAGTAATTAATTTGGTGTAAATGACATTAAAGTGAGAATCATTGTTTACTGTCAGGAAGCGGTCTATTAATTATCGTTATTGCCATTGTGATGGAAGAATTCGTTTTACGCGCAGATGTTTTCTCATAGGTGTATAGTGATGCGTTTTTTAAAAAACTTTTGTATGCAAATTATATTTCCCATATGGCAGCTTGCAGGATATTAGACTTTCGAAAACTCCAACTGGTATAATTTCACCAAATAAACATATAAAACGCAAGTAGATTAGTAAAAGTATATTTCTTTATAAAATTAAGACTTCCCCAATTTCTGACTGCTGAGTTATCAACGCCATTATGTGATGATGTTTTTTTCACAGAACATGCCCTTCGTTTTTTACTATTCCATGAAATAAAAAATATTTTTTACATGATTATAGCTTCTTTACGTCACAATTAGCAACCATTGATGTAGGTGATAATTATGTGTTTGGTTTCTTACAATTATACCTGGTATATTAAATTATCATGATGACAATAATTTCTTACCATAATACTGCATCATGAACACAATTACATTGGAAATTTTGAGAAAAATAGTAAGTTGTTTTAAAGTAACAAAGCTTGATATCTTGTTAATAGTATCATGTTTGTGTGTGAATTTTGAAATGCTTTTATAAGTACAGACAATGCTGTAAACCAGTATAAACTAAAATTATAAATCGTTGTCTTAATTAAACTTGTTAGATGGGAGAAGCAACATTCAATAACAGTGGAAAGCATGTGGTTTCGCATTGTAAACATGCATGTTGTCTTTATTATGTCCCAACAAAACGCTTTTGGAAAAATTGCTCTAGTAAAGTGGTCCTTCTTAATTAAATTAATGTGTTCATTTTATTACTTAAATAAAAATGCATGCTGGTATTATTGCTCTTAGAGATTATCTTTAATGCTGAGAACGTCCTTAAAAAGTTAATTTAACACGTGTACTGGAGATCTTAATTTTAGATAAGCACTTTAAAGACACAATGTTGCAGTAAATTATAACATTTTTTTAAAATTTCTATACTGTTTCATTATGGGTTGCAATTTCCAAACTTTAATTACGGGAAAAATACCACATTTTTTCGACTTAGTTTTCAAGATAGTTTTTTATATTTGAACTGAAATCAATTTCTGGAATATAAGACAACCGTGAATAAAAATGCAGTGTTATATACTGTGCCTCAGTTCGCATTGTTTCCTGTTAGATTTGATAATGGTTCCATTCAACATAAATCTGTAGTTATTTATATTGCCCAATGATATAGTATAGTAAACACTTATTTAGAAACTGTTAAAAATAGAAACTCGTAAATCCAGTTGGAAACATTTGTTGTAAGACATTATTTTAACTGCTGATGTGTATTTCCTGCTGCAAGGTAAGAAATACTCTGTTTAATACTGACTTTTCAGTTCTAGTAATCCAAGTTTTTCATGTTAGTGACCATACACGATAAGCTGTTTTGTCCAAAGAAGGCAAAATGCATATAGCCTCAAGGTTTATTTTGGAAGGAATTTGTGCTGCCATGGCTCCAATTGTCTGAACTGTAGGCCCCTATGCTTAAAATAAGCAAAACTAGTTTGCAATTTAATTCAGAGCTTGCGTGCTTTTATATTCTTTATGACTCGAAGTTATAAGGTTGGCATCGTATACATTTAGCTTGATTTACATTTCTTCTAAAATGCCAACAGTCATGTTTTATGTGCCTAACGAATTTTGGCTTCTGCATATGATGCCATTCCTTGTGAAATAAGAGCCTTCCAAACCTAAAATTAATTCACAAGAGATGGAATAATTGTGTTGATCGAAGAAACCTCGCTGCATAATTAAATTCAAGATTGTTGCTGCTCTTAAAAAGAACGCGGTGTCTGCAGGACGGATGGCAATGAATGATAAATATATGCACTTCTTTGCGAAAATAACCTAATTCACATTTATAAGATAATAGCGAACGTGGCGTTCTAAGCTCGAGTATTATTATGAGGGTGCGAGTTTCATAACGAGAAGCATGTTGGGTTTTTATTGCGTGACGTGGGGACTAAATTTCAGGCTTATATTAATTGCATACACAACATTCGAATTTGCTACCTTTTTTTTTTTTTTCTTGGTGCATGCCAATTTTGAGCTTTCCCCGAAATAAGATTTATACCTAATTGAAGTACAAATAATATTGTCTAATTAATACAAGTTTTATAGGCGGTCATGTACAATGAAACAGGCTGTTGGTCAATAGGTATCTATAGTATGATGAAATATAACGAGAATATGGTTTTGGCCAAAAATGTAGTTGCCATGGCATCCCACGTAAATATGACTTCCATCAACAAGAATTTGAAGGGACCTATGGTTGTAATTGTACACTAGGTACCTTAAAAGTAGTGTCTGGACATGCTTTAGTAGGCTAGAATGGCATAAGAATACCATACTTTGGAATGTTCCAGCGAAATTAACCGTTTTCGGCTGGAGCTACCAGCCTATCCCGTGAAGGTACTATATAACAGCTAAGGTTTTGACTTCTAAAATTATTTAGTCGATGTTAAAGGCTACATTCACCTACACGAATTTGAAGGGACCTGTGGTTGTAAATGTACACTAGGTACCTTAAGAGTAGTGTCTGGCCATGCTTTAGAAGGCTAGAATGGTGAAGATACTTTGGAATATTCCGACGAAATTAACCGTTTCCGGCTGGAGCTACCAGCCTATCGCGTGAAGGTTCCCTATAGCTGTTAAGACGTTGATTTGTAATATGATTTAGCAGCACATATTGGTGGATAGGTTTTTTTTGTGACACTAATTCGAATTATTTAGTTTCAAGATTTCTATTGAATTTCTGGTTAATTTCATTGATTCGCTACAAAGCTTTTTCATCGAATTTGTTTTCACCCTCACTTTTATTCCTTAAGCTAATGTTTATTTGAACCAGTAGCCAGATTAAATCGATGTGCATTACATAACGCTCGTTGCACATATCCTTATATAATTGCGATGAGTGTATATAATCACTTCGGATTTTATTCCAGGAAATAGTATTGAGCGGTTCGTTCCTGTAATTTCGTTTTGCCATTGTTCATTTCCCATTCAAATGTAATCATATACAGTCCCACACATAATGCAATCTATAGTTTTATCAGCTACTCTATATATACACATTACTTTAACTTAACCCACTATTTACTCGTGCGAATTTCGTCAAGTAGGGATGTTCATTCAAATGCACGTGGCTTTTATTCAGTCATTGGAAAGTCTTAAATTCGCCGTTTGCATTGAGGATTAATCTGTCTCAAATGAAATGAAATGACATTACATTGTCATCATATACAGGGTGGCCACAAAAATGATGATTGTTTTCATAAATTCGCGACTTGTTTGTTTTTTAATGAAAGTAAATCAAATTTTGCCCAAATATAGGCAACAAACTGAGGGTTAAGAGTTAAGATTCTGGTCCCTTGGGACGAACTTGATCAAACAGTAATGGACTTGTCAATTATCTAATGGCGCATGCGCCTCCGGGCATGTGTTGCAGCAGATAGAGCACACTTTGAGTATAAATTGAAATATCTGTTTTGTTCGTACGTCTGTTGTCTATATTTGTGCAAAATTGGATTTACGTTGATTAAAAAACATAATCAAAAAATATGAATTTATGAGAGAAAAATCCTTCTTTTGTAGCCACCCTGTATAAAGCACACGTTGCAAACACTGAACTTTGTACAGTTAATTTTGGCAAATAGTTTGAATTTTTTGTAACTTTAATGATACATTCGCCACATTAATAATATATTAATAATGATCTTTTTATTATTAATACAATAATAATGTTTGTGCCACTCATTAGATTACTGCAGAATTTTTGAAGGCATTTACTGTACACCAAAAGGAAAAGTTGGAGACTGGTGCTGAATAGTTAAATTTGCCAAGGCAATAATTGAACTTTATAGAGTCAATTGAGCATGTCATCTTGTTTATTCTTATAGTCGTCCCCATAGACACGCTCAAATGTACCTTTTAAGTGTGGTAAACGAATAGAAAGTGCGAATCAATTGAAGGCCATACTTTTCAATTATTTTTAAATAAATTATGTTGCTCTCGTATATTTGGTTTTCAGTTTAGTCATGGTGCAGTGACTCAGCTAGTTTAGCGTAAGAATAGCTTAGTTCAGTGGCTTTTAAAAAAAAAACCAGTTTTATTAAGCAGTTAAATTAGCCTGTTTTTTACTCTACTCTGATTTTGAATGGCCGCCATTTGCACTTTCTTATCTTCTTAGGCAATCGTGTAGATAACGCGCTAAATCCAATTTTAATATATCAGTTACATTTAACCTTTGAACTTTTGAGTTTTATATTAGCGTAAACAAGTTAGCCAATAACAAGTTGTTTTTTTCAAATGCTCAATGCCAGTTAAGATTTTGAATGAAAATTGGAGATGAAAACGTGCTGTACATTTATTTTCTTCAGCATGTAGTCATTAGAGCAAATGAGTTTGTTATTCTGAATTCTATCGTGGGATTTAATCATTAAAACTTGCAAGATTTTTAATTTGCAGAAATAAGATTCGTTGAAATTATGTAACAAAAGCTTGCAAGATTGAAACGTTTTTGCAACATGCTTTTCTGCATGTTATCGGGGTTACTGTTAATGGAAGCTAGCACGTTTTATCCAATATTATTCGAGGAAATTAACATGAACATCGCATTAATCACATTTTTTTCTCTCGAAGCTTATTTTTCAAGGCGGTATATGGCTTTATTTGGTACAAGCATAGACCAAATATCCGTTCACCACTTAGCCCAGAAGCATCTTCATCGAGGTTGTACTTGTAGAGGTTATGGATGAATAGAGTTAAGAATCAACCTTAATGAAATCCCTCAAGAAAAGGTTGCTTCGTTCACTGCAACCGAAATTTGTAATTTTCTTGATATTAACATATCAAATCTACATTCACTGAACATTAATTGAACTAAAGGAGGGCTTGTGGCAGAACTGGTTTATCTCAAGTCTGACCTATTAGGAAGATAGCGAATAGCTTTGCTAAGAAAGAAATATTCAATTTAACATAATATTTAGGTCATGTTATTAAATATCATTTCTAAAATATTTAGTTTCGGTTTATTAATTAAAGTGAAGGTTGCAGGAGCCGTTTTTAATAAACTTTTAATAGAAGACGATGTTTTGAAATAAGACAATTATAAAACAAACTTTAACGTCGTAAGACATACAGTAATGTGCAAAGATATTAGGAGAAAAATTAATTTTTTTTTAAAACAAATTGTTCTAAAACCTGAACTATATAAATAGGTCAAGTAATTATTAAAAGAATGCAAAAGAAAATGTTAATTAAAACGTGGATAAATACAAAAAAAAATTGATTGAAGTTAAATATGTTAAATTCAAAAACGATAAATCATCCCAGAATCCCTGATTATCGTTATGATTAATCGATAAAATCGCCAGATTTTGTCTAGTCATATCTTTTGCACACTATTGTAGATTCAACTATTGTGAGTGAGGTGCTTTACTTTGAAACATATCAAAATATTTCAGCTATTTATATTTATATAAAAATCGGTATAATTTTTTTTTAAAAAGATCATTGTTAAATTTTATATATTTATGGTTAAACCAGAAATAAATTAGTAAGTTTCAACTGAATGTAAAGTAATAATAAACATGATGGTTTTCTCATTAATTTGCTGCCAACTTATTGCCACCAAATTGCAATTTTTCTACCACCATTTGACGCTTGTAATAAATAATGGTAGCGCTGGCAACAGATTATTTTTCAAAACCAATTCTTCATAAGACAACGTTGCTAACATTTTCTTGAATGATTCGTGTCATAAAGAATTATAATGCTTCATTTATCTTATTATATTTATGGTGACTAGTATTTTTTTACTTAAATTTCATTTCAAAACCCCTAACATACATAACATTGATAATGATAACTAATAGTTAAGTTCTTTAACGTTATAAATTATCAAATTAATTGATTACTCCAGGTCTATTAAAGTCCACTATCGATTTTACAGTCACATTGTGAAGCTAATCTGCAGTGTGTAAGCGTTAGATCCCTCAATGGACCTAATAAACATCACGTATACTGCTTTGTATTTTACTTTTGTAGTCCATGAGAGACCATTTACTTTCGTTCTAAGGATATCATGTAAGGAGCCTATGGTCTGTGATGATGATGTTGATGATCAGATAGCGTGCAGAATAGAAATCTTGGTTGATTTAGTCAAAATAATCAATAATAGTGTATTGATCATGAAACTGACATTATAACTTTATTGGTAAATGAAGCAAAATTTACCCTAAATCTGTAATAAGTATACTAACTTGTAACGGCTTTTGAAATTTTATTATAATAGCATTGCATTTATTTCTAAAATCTGTTTCCAGATCTATGTATATAAATATATTGTGTTACACATTAATTGACATGATATCACATTTGTACCTACTGCTACCAAATAGTCACCTTATTGTTATTGAATTTTTAGTTTTAGTGCAAACTAGTAGAATAGGCATTTAAAAAAATGCAAGATCTTTACTGAAACGTGTTAAAGCGATTCGAGCATTACACAAGAATAAGTAATTTAGTTATTGTTACTATAGTACTGCAGTTGGTTTATAATGGCACTTAATTGTTGTAAACATAATCCATGCATTAAGCTGCTGAGACGCTATTTTTTTACAGTTTACAAAAGGCTTTTTTTTGCCACGCATCGTTCATCTTCATTTGTTCCGCTGATTTGGAAACATAACCTTATTCGATGAAATGTTTCAAGTTGCCACCAATCTCATTATTATCTAATTAAGTATAAGACATTTCCCCTATTAAGAATTTACATCTCTTTCAAGGTTTGCTATATAAGAAAGCGAGAAAAAAAATATGGTGGTTGTCAAGAAGTCGGGTGTTACCACCATGGATTTTCGATTATTTGGGTTGTTGCCGTCAAATTACCTTTTTTTCTAGATCGATTACCAGGCTTAAATTGATTCTGTTACCGGGTAGGGTCGATTTGCATCTGTAACTATGGTAATCATGTCATAAAAGTCACAGTTAATCTGTAAACGAAAGGATTTTGCACATCATAATGTTTTAACATTTCATAATGTTTCTACATCTCATAATTTTTCTACATTTCAAAATTGTTCTACATCCCATAATGTTTCCACATTTCGTAATGTCTCTACATTTCGTAATGTTTCTACATTTCATAATTTCTCTACATTTCATAATGTTTCTACATTTCATAATTTCTCTACATTTCATAATGTTTCTACATTTCACAATGTTTCTACATCCCATAATGTTTTCACCTTTCGTAATGTCTCTACATTTCGTAATGTTTCTACATTTCATAATTTCTCTATACATTTCATAATGTTGTTATACTTGTATATGGAATAATTAAGCTTTTGACGAATTTTTTAATTTTAAACTTTTAATTTATATCAGTCACATTTTTTTAGAAACAATACTATCAGTATCAAACTATTGATTGGTGGAAATTATGTCATGACATTTAAAGAAAAAATTGATGTAACAGACAAGAAAATTCGTGTAAAAGATAATATTTCTACGAATAATCTAAGAGAGTAAAAAACTAAACAGATGGCATAACCCTAACTGATTTTATAAACGAAAAGAAGAACACAAAATCTCGTTTATACGTATATATCGTTGCTGTATGATAGAAATGTACAATGTATATAATAATATAATTTTCAAAAAATCATAGCTTAAATGCACCAAATGAGTGACAACAATAAGTTTACTTAAGTATAAGGATACAAATTTATGCCAGATTACATATGATTACTTTTGCTGTGAGTTCATACATACATTTTTCAAGAGCGGTCATTGAATTTAAGCTAAAAAGCACACACATCGACCTCGAGAGATTTAAATGCTGCAATTGGATTATTTAAAATACCCTTGGTATGTAATGTCTGAAATTATAATCTTCATGTATTAAGGTTAGTAGCGAAAATGCCTTTCAAGAATAAAGCATAAAGTAAACCAAATTTATTCATATAAATATGACGTATTCTAACAGCAGCAAATCTTGAGTTTTGAATTGCAAATTTCAGCATCATTGCATTACAATATTTTGTTTTTGGAATTGTGCTGAGAATATTGAGTCACATGCAAATTTTAGACTCAATCCGAATACAGTGCCAAAATAATGTGAATGATGGATTAGGGTTTTGCTGCTATAGAGGTAGTATAATGCTTCACAAAACATTTTCACCACAGATGTAAATAGACAATACTAAAAATCAGAAACTCAATCATGCCGAATCTACACTCTTATAGTTGAATTATTCCATATTTAAAATTTCGTCATTGTCAAGCATGTTGCACGCGTAAGACAGACACCATTCACAGGGACACTGCTGCTAACAGATAAAATAAACGAGCATAAAGAAAATGCATTATCAGCATTTGAATAGATGGCTCCCTCTTCTACCCCTTTTCCCTTCTTCATATAATGCTTTTCCCCAAAGTATCCTTTGCTAAAAAAAAAGCAGATTTACACTCGTACAATAAATGAGATTTAGCATCAAATAAATTACTTGTGATATGCTCGGTGAAAGAAGAAAATAATGCAAAGAAAAGCCGCTTTTGCGATGATTTAGTGACCTAATGATGCGTTCGTGATTATTGAATATGTGCAATTTTAAATCATTCAAATCCTCCGCCTCTCATAACCGTCTAAAAAGTCTAATTAGCAATTAACTCGTCAAATTAATCCACTTGTTCTTATTGGATCTCACTCGTGGTGTTTTGTAATACAAGTAGACATTATATTTTAAATGTGTGCACGTTTTCCTTATTTTGCTGATGTTATTTTTGTTGCTGGTGTATTGTTTAACGTATATTTTAAATACAGTGGAACCTCGGGTTACGAACTGATCTTTTGCAATGTAGTAGGCTATATCCTTGAAACTAATATCGATTTTAATTTGAATCTTTGGAAATTCTAACACATTTTAGATATTTCTTGAATTTGGTAAAACTTATCCGTAAACAAAAATGTTTTGCTGGAACTAGTAAAAAAATTGCAGAAACTCGGACCTTTGATTGGTGGTCCATAGAAATGTGTTCGTGAACTGAAGCATCGTTCGTGAAGCGAAATAACAAACGGTGTTCGTATAGACCGATTTTCTCGTAGACAGAGGTTCGTAAACCGAGGTTCCACTGTATTTCTAAATGAAATATACCTATATTTATTATGAAATGCAATAATTTGAAAAGGTAAATTACTTATTTGTGTTATCATGAAAATAGGTATAACCTCGCGTATGCTCTAAAAAGGTCTTGTGGGGGACTCCCAAGATTATCTATGTTTGAGATTATTTTGAAAACAACGTATACATGTTCATATTGACTGTTTTGTGAAAAATGGATAATTTTTATAAAATGAATGCCGCCATTTTCACATCACCATTCTAATCTTCTTTATTTTATTTCAGGGGAAGGTAGTTTATTACAAGATGGCCTGTGATGTCTGCAGAGCAGGACAACATGGCTACTTTGGTATTTGCGCCCTAACTGCCCTCACAATATTTCTACTTCTCTCTGCTAACCGGGCCACAGGTAAGTCCAGCTACCGTTGCAAAAAATCAACGTATCCATTTTCTTTTAATTTAATCAATCACAAAGGAAATATGATGCAAAATAAGTTTGAGATTGTGAGACTGAAATAAAAGCGATGTCTATTTAAAAGTGCAATGAAATCGTCTTGTCTTATCGAAGACACGTATAGCATAAGAAGGTGAAATAGTACAGAAAACCGTTATCTTCTGGAAGGGTTCTGCTGACTGCTTTGCATAATTGTGCGCATGATCAATAAAGCTCATCTTGTGGGGCCTGTATCTTGAGAAAATGTCGTTTGCTGAAGCGCCGACACTTCACTACGTTTTCCAAAGGAGCTGAGAAGTTGTCTGATGGCGCTTATTTCGCAAAAAATCGATACTTTGAAAGCGTGGCACCAAATTCAAATTGTAAATTCACTGTACCAGCAACTTAGGTTGTTTAATAAATTGGATGATATGCTCACAGGCAACTTGATTCACGTTTCAATCAACGATTTAGACGAGGTTTGTAATGCCAGTTGTACTGTGTGGTGGTCAGTAATGTTAAAACATCAATTAAGATGATCCTAATTTCATAATCCCAGATTTTTAATTCTTAAAAATGCCCCTGGATTGAGGAAAATCACTGCTAGCATATTAAGTGAAAACAAGAATTTTTTTTCACAATGCGAAAATTCAATTACCACCTACTTAACTACTTTAAAAAAATGAGTTCTAATGTGATGAATTAATTTTTATTAAGGAGGTCAGTATTTCTCATTCTTATTGAGTCTCCTTGACAGATGGCAATCACTGCTAACATGTACCTCTAAGGGGAAACCAACTATTTATCCACAATGCGAAAATTAAATTTCCCTCTCTAAATATACACTAATTATTTACTTTTACATGCTTTACTTGCGATTTGATGAATTAATTTTAATACATCAGTTAGGAGATCAGGATTTAAAATTTTTGTTAAGACCCCTTGACATGCGGCAATCACTGCTACCACGTACCTATAAGGGGAAACCAACAATTTGTCCACAACACAAATATTTAATTCCCATCTGTAAATGTTCATCACTTACTTATTTTTAAATTCTTAAATAACGATATAATGAAACATTTCAGAGCAACACTTAAGATGATCCGGATTTGTAATTCTTGGTAAACCCCTTTATTAAGGGCAATCACTGCTAACACGATCCTCTAAGGAAAAACCAACAATTCCAATGCGAAAATTGAATTTTGATCTCTATTTGACACTATTTATTTACTCTTAAATACTGTATTACGATTTGATGACTTAATTTCAATGCATTAATTAAGATGATTAAGATTTCTAATTCTTGGCAAACCCCTTAAATAGATGGCAATCACTGCAAACACATCCCTCTAAGGGTGAAACCAACCATTTTTCCACAATACGAAAATTTAATTATCATCTGTACTGCAATCTTATTGCAATTACTTTTTGAGGTACCTGAATTTTTCATATTTTAAAGCATCAATTAAATGAATCCTTATTTCCCAATCATGTCTTTCTAATCCTTATTAAAACCCCTTGATAGAGCAGTCACTGCTAGTACCCCTAAGAATAAAAGAAAACATTTCTCAGAGTACGAAATTTGTGAATAACTATGTATGGCTCATCTACCATAATTCCATGTTTATTCCATGTTTATTTCATGAAATTTTAAATGTATCCGTAGATGGTATCTTACTCTTAAGGGGTGCGTAGAGATGGGTTATGGTTAGTAAACATAGCGGTTTTAATCCCTGCTAAAATTGTGTACATGTTTTGTACATATATTGCTATTATATTTCTATTATTATATTATAAAGCAAAACATCTTCATTAATAGAAGTATATTCCTCCGTCTATTAATGTTTAACTACGTGTAATTTATTGCTAGTATTCCTGTTTGGCTGAAGTGCTCTTCTATCGCACTATGCGAGCTTCATTAAAAAATGATGGATTTTTGATTACCTTGCATTTCCTAGTTTTATGTCCAAGCAACCTCCCTAGCTGTCGATTTCTTTAATGTTTATTGAATGCCTGTGTGTATACGGCATGGTATCGTTTTGGTGGGCGGTTAAGATGGCGGAATCTCGGTCTAATGACGCTTTTGATGCTCGATCTGATCTCGGTTGCTATATTTAGCTTCGACAACAAATTATCGTCGCTATTATTTTCTTTGGGAATTGGTTGGGAATTGTATCGGTGCGCATGCGCCGTAACCGAAGTTCACATACTAAACAGCCAATGACGACAGTGATTCTGTTATTGGATTTTTTTTCTTCTCCTGATGAAGGACAAAACCGGAAGAAAAGATCAATCCAATGACTCTGTTCCTTCAAGCTCACCATTTTATGTTTATTGAATTTCGCAGATTTTTTTTATCTGCCTTCGAAATTTCTATTAGAGTTTAGGCTATTTATTCGCCCGAAGCAAGTTTCTTCTGCTCACGTTTGCATTCCTAGCATTGGTGATAAATTTTGTCCCTATATATTCCATTTACTATTTAATGCTCCGGGGTGAATAATTTTCACATTGTTGAATGGGAAGCTTAAGGCTTTTAAATATTCAAAGAGAACGGTGAAGGTGATTTGCCACAATTGTTGTTGTTGTAGTTGTTGTAGTTATGGTAATTTGCTTCCGCCTATTTTAACTATTGACTTGGTAAATTGCCCTGCATGTCTCTACAGAGTGATACATAAGAGTTGAAAACAACTTCAAAAACAACTCTTACAAACAGCTTTCTAATTTCTGCAAGCAGTGAGTCCAAAACTTATGTTTTTAAGCCTACCTTCAATATCCATAAAATTATCATATACAATGATATTAATTCATAATTATGTTGATTAGCTGCGAAAACTAAAATGGAATGGTAGGACGCCATTTTAGATTTTGGATAACAGAATGAAGATTTTTAGAACTTCTAAATGAATTTATCTTCCTTAAAAGATATTCCTTCGTTACTTCGTATAATACATAAGTATCTTCGTTAAAAGTATATAATAATAATTTGTGATTAAACTTAGAACTGCACGCATCTACTGAAATTGCCAAAAGGCTTTTTGTGCCATGTTACGGTATTCTATTTAATTTGGAATATGATTAAATGTCCGTCTTGGGGCTATTTACTAATGAACATTGTGTGACAAGAGTGTTTAATCTTGTAAGTTACATAAATTTTACTTTTCCTATAGGCAATTTTCAAGGGAAGCATGGCGAATCCATCATAGATTTTTTTCCAATTTTTACGTAAAGTTTGGATACATGATTTGGGTACAGAGATTGCACACCGGAAAACTTGGACTATGTATAGCTTCGCACTAAAAAAAGTGGGCATAGGCACGATTGCGCAATGGGAAATTGGGCAAGGGTAAAACTGCGCACTGAATAACTGGGCATAGGTACAACAACACAATGGAAAACTGGGCATTGGTAAAACCTGGGAATGGATAAAACTGGGTATGGATAAATCTGGGTATGGATAAAACTGGGCATGGATGCAACTGGGCATGGGTGCAACTGGGCATTGGTAAAACTGCGCTATGGAAAAGTCTTTGGCAAAACAAATACTTTTGGATTAGCACCCTCAATCAAACACTTTAAAAAAAAACTTGGTTTTGAGTGGGGCCTTTGCAAGGTTTGATCTGTCGCTGCCAAGTAAGATGTAGGATGATTTTAGGACCCTTAACAAGTGGGAAGCAATTTGTGTATTTGTTGCACTGCCTTCAAATATTGATGGCAATAGCATTCGAAGGCGGCGCCCGGATGTTCCACTTTCCTGGTGTTATTTTATGGTCGTTGATCAGTTCGGCAGCTTAACGATCGATTTGCACACACGCTAGAGGTCCCTAGTTGTCGTGTTGGATTTAAAGTTGGCATCGATCGTCGTCCACCGTCTGCCTCTGGTTGCCTCCAGAAGCTGCACGGATGGGAAAAGGGAGCAAAACTTCCTCCGTAAAAAGCAGCAACAGCGCTGTCGCTCCTCCGTCCTGCTTTTTGTCTTTCTGACATCTCAGCTTGTCATTGCTTACCATCTTTTGCCGGTAGTTAGTGCATGCTCCAACATGCCCCCCAACGAATGATATTGACGACGACCTTTCAAACATATCCACAAGCCAAGTTGTCAGATTTCGCACTTTTGCAACCGGCTGAGAAAATGTGACCGCTTCTGCGTTGAGCCCGTGTTCGGCAAAGGGAGGATGACTCGGCCATCCCGTCCTCCACTCGGAAAACCATGCTGTTTATAGCCCTTATCTGCCTGTTCATCTTAGTCATAGCTCTGATCGTTATTATCCTCATCCACGCCGTCGAAAAGTGAGATTACAGACTTTCTACTCCGTGTTCCTCATTGGATGTGCTGTGTGTCTGTTAGCTAGGCCTTATAGCCACTCGGTGTCTTAGCCCCTGTAGAAACATCTAGTTTTCCAATGTGTCATTATACGTGTTGCACTTTTTCGTACTCTTCGTCATCGTCCTCCTACTACAGACTCCGGCCTATCGTCAGGCGATCTTGCCGCACTTTTTGACTTAAAAAACAATTTCCTCTACGCGATTTTCCTCCAAGGTAAGCCCCCTGAATTGTGCGGAAATAAGTAATCTGTAACGGATGTAGTTTCGAGTCCAAGAAATCACAAGGACCTTTTATGTTTTGATGTCAGTGCATGAGTGTGTGCCTTGTACCCTCGTCGTCCTTAAACGAGCCCATTGCAATGCACTGTACGTGACTATATATATATATGCTAGTTTGTAACTGCACTGGGGGGTCGAATGGGCTTTATACAGAACTCCGTCACTGATGGTATCACGTGACATGTAATTTATTGTGTTGGTGGAAAGTTAATATCATAAAGGCAAAATTTGCCACAAAGTTGGATGATGTTTAAATGATAAGATCTGTAAGTGGTCATTTATCAAGATGTTGAGAAGTTTTTGTAAAATTTTAACCTCGCCAATAATTGAAATATGGTAGCTTTTTCAAGTATAACCTGAATATTTGTAGCGCATAATATGTGATTTACGTAAACACGTACGCATTTTGTTTAAAAACATTTGTTTTAATAGTTCACCAGTGGCGGCTCGTGCATATAGGCACTGTGGAACTGTAACACCCCCAATCACTGGATATTATCGATAACATTTAATATATTGAGTCTTTTTTTCTGTTATTCCACGCCAGGCTGTGTTGGAAACTATTCCTTTCCCACAACAATTAAAACAAATTTGAATAGTTTTCCAATTTTTTTTTACAAATAGAAAGTGGGGATTTGTAAAATATCGAATTTAAATTGAATCTTAAATGCCATGTGGATTGAATGCACGTTTGGGAAAGTATGGCTAATTTTTTTATCATCGTGGGTATAGAGTTTATTGCCTCATTAACATTGAATAGTTTTACTAACAAATCAGGCAAAATTTGTGAAAGAGTGTTGCCAGTTTTTAATTTGAAGAAGAAGGGGAGAAATTAATTAAATAAAAAAAAAACGTAATAGCTAACTGCTTCCGAAAATGCTCAATAGGGAATAGAATAAACTGTCGTTATTTAAATCCATGGAACTGGTAACTTTTGGGCCACCAGAATGATACAACGTTTTATTACCGATAACGAATCCTTTTGAAGAAAGAATACGTGATGGCGCCATTCAGCTCAGTAAATTTTGCAAATTCACCGATTAGCATATTTAGCAAAATGAAACAAGGGAAAACAAGAGTTTAGTATTTTTAAAATGGTTGATTTTTAAGAACTGATTAGCATAATCACCGATTAAATCTTAGCCAGCTTGTTCTGATTAAAATCAAGTTTTAATTAACAAAAATCACAATAGGATTTTTTTTAGCCTGTTAAGGAAAACTGATTTTTAAAACACAATAATGCTGAAATACATTATTTTAACCACCGATCAGTAAACCACCATATTACTGAAACTAAGTGGCAAAGGTTATACTAATCAGTTATGTTTAAAACAATCTTAGTTAACTATATATTTAATTAAGAACCGGTTTTCATTGCAGGTGAAAACTGCTATTACAAACAAACCCTACACCATACAAAACCAGCAGTAAATTAAATTTTCAACTCTTAAATCTTAATCCATACTTTAGCACTTAAGGGGCTCTCCACTAACCCCTTAAGAGCATCTTAAAAACCCTAACCAATCTTACGAG
Organism: Julus scanicus; assembly: GCA_034698625.1. NCBI lineage: Eukaryota > Metazoa > Arthropoda > Diplopoda > Julida > Julidae > Julus > Julus scanicus. Next base: position 1,346 of record JAQGBW010001608.1, on the reverse strand, counting down.
GAAACTAGAAATGCATACAGCCAAACTCAGCTGGGCACATTTCAGTAACAAAAGCAGTACAAGAAGGAAAACACGACTTAAGCTTTAAAGTCATACTTAAGTTAAAATACTCAATGCAGCGCAAAAATTCATCACTTTGTGTACAAAATGCAACAACGCTTCAAAACATAACATAGTCAACACACCAAATTACACTCAAAGCCAGTGATTCTAAGGAAGGGGAGAAGTCCTGCAAACAATAACAACAACAACAGATTTAACACTCAGCTACCTAGCTTTTAAACCCTAAACACTGCGCAAGCACGAAGAACCCCACCTATCAGCTAAGTTAGCAGCCTCTAGGAGTAGCTGCCAACGTGTCGCGAGTGTAACGCGGTTCTCATGGGATGCCCCCACCCGATGACAAGGCTCCCCCCGGGCCCTTTAGCGCTCCGCTTATGTACTTGACCGCCAGTGGTGGCTGGTTCAAGGTCATATGTGGGCACGGGAGGAAGGCTGCCATGTAGCACAACCTTGGAGCACCGGAATGGGGCCCATGATGTTCAAGGGATCATGTACATCACGTCGGTGTTGTAATGACTGTTGTATGTCCCTAACCAAAAAAATGTGACGTGTTTGGTGCGTGCCCCTGTGCAATGACACGCGTGAGTGTATTTGAAAAAGTTAAATTTAAGCAGAAAAAATGGGGATAAGGGAGTTCAAGAATCCACTGCAAACTCGTAAAGATGAAAAAATACATGTTAGCAATACAAGCAGTTTAAAATGGCAAAAAGTGCAATTCAATTTGGCATAAATTTACAAAACAAAACCACAGTAGTGGCACTTTTGCTGCTATCCTTTGGAATGCTAAAAGGAAGAAAACCCTGACAGAGCCAGAAGATGTTCCAATTGAACTTTCAAACTATAAAATTAGCTAAGCCGGTGGAGACGGCTGTGGTCATGACTAAAGACCACTCTATCACTACTATCGTTAACAGGCTCTGTTTAAAGGGGTGAACCACTGGCTTAAAAATGACACTTTACAAGACAATTACGAACAACGAATAAGGACCTCACCCGGGGAAATGTTAGATATATTTTTAATTTCATATATTTTAATTGAAAAATAAATAACTAAAAGATTTTTCCAAAAGTATGTTCTTATTTTATTACTATTTAACTTATATTTAACATATGATACACTTTGAGAAACTGCACAAGAAAATGTTAACCCTTCTAAGTGAACTGATGTGTTTATTACTGGGATCCCTTGGGAAATTTTCGTCGCTCTTGTACTTACTACTTAAGATGTCTTCAACGAAACATTCCGATGAACAGGTCAACGAAGCTTCCAGAGTTTGGTTGAC
>JAQGBW010001607.1:0-24605 GCA_034698625.1 Julus scanicus | reverse complement strand
AAAACCAATAAAGTGTCCAAATAACAATAGAAACCAATAGAAATCTCTATTGGTTTCTATTGGTTTTTTTCACCAGGGAGTTTGCCCTATGGCAATTTGGCCCTGTAGGCCCCTGGTGAAGTGGGTCCTTAATTGTAGCCTTTTCTGCTTATGTATTGTTTTTTACAAATTGTATTTATTCTGTATAAAAATTAAATTATCGACTTATTAAATGTGGGTGGGGCACTTTTGTCCCTTACAAACAATATTTTTAGACCCTGTCTGCCACTGTTGAATCTTGCCTAAGTTACAAACAATCTAAGGTCATAAGGACCTAGCCATTGGTGGTCTGCATATGGTATATTGCGAAAGTTATGACATTTCAAAACACTTCAAAAATGGTTATTAATTTCATTAAAATATTAAGAATAACATATATTTACACATGGAACAATTCGTTAAAAAGACTGCCCTTTTAGAAAATGTAATTTAGAGAAAGTGGCATAGTTGTCATCATAGCCTTTAACACAACGAGATTAATGATAATAAAAATAATAAATACTAATTACTAACTGCCACTAAAAGTACAAGATAATTCAAATGAGTACATTTGAATGAGACGAATCCAAATTGGGCTGCATGCGTATTTCTTGGCCCGTGTGTTCAAGAAAACTAGATTACAGACTCTGTAGAACTATCTTTAGCTTCAAGATGGCTACATTCCAACTCTGGATATTTTTTTTCATATTGTGACCAAACACACACATACAGTATAAGCAAAAAAAAAAAAAAAAAAAAAATTAAAGAGGAAACAGAGAAAGGTCTAAACGCGCCAAGAAAATCGGGTCTAGTCAACAGACTAAGGCACAAGGCCAAAATAAAGAGACTTCCTGCTACGATGTTGGGTTCAGCTGTACTGTTAGGCGATGCCATGGTCAAATATAATCTCCAACAGTATACACGAACCTATGCAGGGTACACTCTTGGTCTTTTACGAAATGGACCAAACTTTTATAAGACCCAAACATGTCATGTCACTATACATGCACATAAAACAGCGGCTCCCTGGTGAAAAAACAATAGAGATTTCTATTGTTATTTGGAACTTTGTTTTCTATTGGCATCAATAGAAAATTTATATTGGTTTTATTGGTTTCAATTGTTTTCTATAGTTTTCTAATGTTTTCTATTGTTCAGTCAATACAGCTAAACCATAGGAATCAATAGAAGTCAATAGAAGTCATTACAGGAACTATGGAAAACAATTAAAACCAATAAAGTGTCCAAATAACAATAGAAACCAATAAAAATCTCTATTGGTTTCTATTGTTTTTTTCACCAGGGCTGGGATCTGGAACATACCCATGACATGTGATTTGTAATACCCAGAACATGTGCAAAAATAAATTCCAAATCATTAAATAATAAATGTCATAAAAATAATGTCAATTAAGTTTGGAAAATTACTAAATTGTACTAACATTAACTGAAGACATGAAGTCTGACCTTAAGCCTAAAATTGTCGTGGCACACTAAACAAGAATCAAATGGTATGAAGTCACACCATTAGTTTATTGCGAATATTAAAAATTAGCTAAAATGGTGTTCCCAAAATTCATTAAAAATTGTACATGTCCATGTGAAGAAAAAGTAATTTATTTTGAAGGAATTCTTGGTACCACCTGCCCTCGCGTGAAGGACCCTAATGATAAGTGCACTAATTAAGCTAACCATTAACCAGATTTAACTTTTTAAAAACCAGAGTATTTTGTTAACCCTGCCATATGTCAAAACTCACGTCATACATATATACTACTACATCCCTCTTGAAACAATTCTGGATAATCTCTTTTCTAAATGACAGATGTAGCACAAAAACAGACAGGTGTAAATTACTGGATTCCCTCAAAAGATCTTTGGCACTTGAGCTGAACATCAAAAAAGATTATACGAGAGTTTTCAAACAATCCTAGCTCATGGACAATGCGACCTACATTCTCATTACATAAAACGTCCAACATTGAACGTAACCAGCAATGGCAAAACCTTTTGCCAGGGTCTTCATTAGACCTTTAGGATCTCTATTATTAGCCCAACCTTGAGTTCAATGAATGACTAATACTAGAACATTAGCAGAAGGGCGACAACGAAGAAAACAACATTTTTAAAACCCAGTTTCGATTTCCTAGCCAGCTTTTTGCGCCTCCAATCTACGTGTTTATTTTCAAAAGCATTGGCTTTCAAATTTTATTTCTGGCTACCACCTTTAAACTAAACTCTTAATTCAGGTAGACCTAATTTTTTAACCATACTATGGGGCCCTAACTGGATTTTGTCAAAGTAAACTTTCAAATAAGTTATGAAACACTTAACAGATGAGAACAAGGTGTAACCTGCAAAACGTGTCTTAATTTTATATTTAAAACATATACAGTACTCTAGAATAGTGATTTTAAACCTTTTTCCACTCACGACACACAAAATTAAGCTTAATGTTGTCGAAAAACACAGATAAAAACAGTACTAAATTGACAACATAACCAAAATCCTTTAAAAATGGCATTACGAGGGTATATATGTATAAGGACATCAAGGGCCAAATTGATAGCATAACCAAATTTCAAGAAATTTTATTTTAAGAACATTGTTAAAATTTAAGCTTTTCTACCTTCAACCTAACTTTCAAGACCCTGCATTGGTGGAAAATCACTGCATTTGAATATAAATAGCGTGAAAGTCTAGGAAATTCAACATGGAGCAAGTATGAAACTAAATTCGATAAAAAAAAATATAGGGGAGACCGTGGCACAGTGGGACACGGGGCACAGTGGTACAACGTCTTTATAAAATCAGGTTTTATCATCAACTCATTGCTTTTGATTTGCAAAGAAGCTGTATGCAGCATTAGTTCAATAACCAAAAATTTCTGCGATCTGACACAAGTATTGAAGAAAATATTTACAGTTTAAGTTTTTGTTCTTGAAAAGTAATTATTCAACTCGCAATTGGATTTTTATTCTAGGTGTAATTATAAAACATTAGTAATGATGCAATATACCATTGACGAAGGTATATATCCAGCAGTAGCAAATCAAATTGGTTAATCGTGGTACAGTGGACCACAACATGATGGGGTACAATGGGACACGTTCCAGCATACCCCAATTAATGTTTTTGAAAATATTTGTATATTTTCTCATTAATCATAACTTTAAATAAAAACCATGTTTAAATTTATGTTTCAAAGTAAAAATGGTTTAATAAACATAAATTTGGACAAGAAAACAGTGGAAATATAAAAGCTGCTGTAATTACGGTTAATTTTAATCGTTTTTGTAATTTATGCTTGGAATTTTAAATTTACGAGCTGAATTAAACACAATTAATCAAAGTGGTGTTCTTTTTCTTGTAAAATTTGTCTTAATTTCGCGTGGACCACTGTACCCAATGCCATGTCTTCATGTGCCCCGGTATTGGGACACAGTGGGACAGTCAGCGCAACCAACTTTAATCTTTTATAGCAAAAAACTAGAAGCTCTAAAACAATGACAAAATGTATACATGATCCTGAAGGCTTGTATATATTACTGTGTTATTCTTTTAAAATGCTAAGAGTTAAATAATTTTCCCTTAAAAATGAATTCTAAAAAGTGTACCCACTGTGCCCCGGTCTCCCCTATATATCGCAGGTAAAGGTCAGAAAAAAACACGAGCGAATACTTCAAATCTTACATTAGCAGATTCCAAACCTAAGAAATTCTCATGGACACAACGCTCCTACAAATTATTGTAAGGATGCTCAGCCAGAATACAAATAATCTACAACATTCGAGATGTCCCATTGGAAAGAAAATAATTTGGAGTTGAGGAATTGTTCCAAGGACACTGCAATTATTTCACAACATTCCCCCACATTGTGGAAGCCACCATGTGGAATTACTGCTATTCCTTTTATTTAACATGGATGATGGACAAGATAAAGATTATTTCATTTTTGGAGTTTACTCACCCAAACACACACGCTGTATATACTAGGTTTTCCCCAAATTCGCTCTTAGCAGGAAATCCAAGAGGGGTCACCAAAGTTCACTTAGCTGGCCCATCCTAGGCGGTCGGAGTTCACCCGCGCTACTTGAGTTCGAACTGTACACTTCCCTCGAGTAAATCCTTTCGGGTTAATGCCGAAGAGCCTCCAAATAATAAGCCTTGAAATTTCTTGGCCTAAATTTGTATCCCTGTGCAGAGCTCGCCTTGAGCTTTACGTATTCACTCTAGGGTGCAACTTTGGGATTACATTCCGCACTTTTTTAGCCCTTGCCAAAATATTTGTTGGCAAATGTCTCACTCTTACAAACGATTCCATGCAGTCGCATAAAAAAAATGAAAAAAAAGAACGTGTCAACATCAAAAATGATTTTACGTTGGCTACCGGGTTTGTTATTGATTAACAAGAGCAGTAAAATTCAACCAAATAAATCAATTCGTTATAGATGTGCAGGTATTATAATGATTTTACATTTGGATATTACATTTCCCTCAAAGTCAAGTTATATGGTATATGATGATAAGTAAAACTGCGCAAAATGTCATGGCAAGCAATCTTTTTTAAATTGCATTATATGAAGACAGTGGCGCAGCGAGGATATTTGGTGCCCAGGAAAAAACACCTAAATTAGCGCCCCCTATTCTATCCTCTACGATTCTAATTTGCGCCCTCCCCCCCATCCTCCACTGACCAAAGTTGCGCCCACATACCAATCCTTCACTACCTAAATTTGGCCTCTCCCATCCTCAACCATCCACATTTGCATCCCCATCCTCCACTACCCAAATTTGCAACCTCTCCCTCTCCCATCCTCAACTATTCAAATTTGCACCTTCCTTCCCCAGCCTCCACTACCCAAATTTGTATCCCCCTCCCCAGCCTCCACTACCCAAATTTGCACCCCCTCCCCAGTCTCCACTACCCAAATTTGCACCCTCTCCCTCTCCCACCCTCAATTATCCAAATTTGCGCCCCCCTCCCTATTCTCCACTACCCAAATTTGCACCTTCTCCCTCTCCCATCGTCAACTATCCAAATTTGCATCCCTAACCATTCTCCATTACCCAAATTTGCACCCTCTCCATCCCCACCCTCAATTATCCAAATTTGCGCCCCCTCCCCATTCTCCACTACCCAAATTTGCACCTTCTCTCTCAACATCCTCAAATACCCAAATTTGCGCCCCCTCCCCATTGTCCACCACCCAAACTTACGCCCCTCCACCAATTCTCCACTGACATCTGGAAATAAAAAGTGTACTTATCTAGTTTCAACCCGATAGGTTGAAATTTCACCAGATGGTTGTAAGCTTATTATTATATGCGCGTTGATTCCCAATTTCCCACAACAACACCTCAAGCTGGTGTTACCAGTCTCCCTATGAAGAAGTATTTCTAGATAAACTAATGGTTCACTGTACATGGATTTATTTATGAAAGGTTTTACTTAAGTTATTTCAGTTTGCTATTAAGTCATTAAACAATTGACCAACCCGCCACTACCCCTTGTCCATATACTGTGTATTGAACCAATTTTGGAAAAATGCACTAATTTTGAAGAAATGCTTGAGATGCCCTTTTTGAATGTCTCCCACTCACACAGTCTCTTTCGACCCCAAATTAGACCCAAGTTCGGAAAAGCGAATTTTTTTACAGCAGATTATGAAAAAGGACGTTGTTTGGCTTCAAAAAACACCAAAAAGTATGGCAATCGAGTGATAATTATCCGAAATACAGCGTTTTTAAGATTTTCACGAAAATTGACCACCCTCCATCGTTTTCCAACCCCAACATACTCAAAACGCTGTAACTTGGTGAATTACGGCTAGATTTTCAAAATGGTTTCACGTATTTAACGTAAGTGACGTCCACTTTTAGAATCTGCCATAAAAACACGATTTTGTTAATCAAGCACAGCGAAACACGGAAAAACAACGGTTTTTGGGCTGTTTTCGAACATTGTATTTGAAAAGTTGGCTTTTTGACTTCGAACTATGAAAGAGCACGTGATTTGCCATCGAAAACACTAAAAAGTGTGAAAATCGAGCGATAATTAGCCGAGATACAACGTATTTTAATAGCAGGTAACATATAACGGAATTTATGGATTACCCCTACAAAATCTTTACTTAAAACATTATTTCTTCAAAATGTGCTTGCAAAATCGCGGTTTTTTCTGGCAGAGGATCAAAGGCACATGTCTACGCGTGGTCTAAGAAAAAAACCGCGAGATTTTAAGAACATTTTTGTTTTCCGTCAAAAAAAACGGTAAGGGTTTAGCCTTTGCTTTTTTTCAAAAACCGGTAGAAATTCGACTTTTCAAATCGCGGTTTTTTCTTCTGGAATTTTAAAGTAGAAGTCATTACGAGTGGGAAAAGCCAAAAAATACCAAATTTAAGCAACAAAAACTCGAGTTATAAGCAAAAAAGGGGTTAACTGCAGTAGACATAGAATATGGATGACCCTCATTAAGCAGCGCCGTAGTTTTCTTATGGTGAAAGCTCCGGCGGGAATTTCAAATTCAAAACACTGCAGCTCGATAAATTATGGCTCGATTTTAAAAAGTTTTTCACTTACTTGATGTTAGTGACGTCGTCTTTCAGAATCAGTCATAAAATACGCAATTTTATGTCCAAAATAGTCCACTTTAAGATTCTGGACCGTATCCTCCCACAAAATGTGATGACATCTACATTCTTCGAATGTACATGTATATGTACCTATCGTATGTAGTGACAGTCACACAAATCACCATCGAAAGTGAAATAAAGTTTACTTACCTTTGCCAGACAAGGAAATCAAACAACTTTTTAGTGTATGGCATGCTGTAACTCATGAATAGTATGTCTAAATATCTTCAATTACTTATTAGGCTGCGACATTCATTACCTACTGTCTATACAACGAAAGTAGAATTTCTTAACTAGTGTAACGAGTACTTCGTTACTATAGTGATGTTGCAACTGAAAAATAGCTTCCAGTATGTTTCAATTCATTATTTGAGTAATTTGCATAAATTTACACAATTGTGTAAATTTATGCAAATTACTCAAATCAGGTGATTTTTGTTCACATTTTTGATTGATTAAAAGGTTGAAAACGCATACCCGAACTTGCTTGCTACAAACAACTCATGTGACATTTAAACAGACCGCCATCTAGAGACGATTTAAATAACTTAGAATGATAGAATGGAATACTATGCATAATTTTAATACTGAAAATACATTGTTCCGATGTTATTGAAAAATAAAATAAATTAGGAAACACAAAAAGGTCTCCAAACTCTATAATAAACTAAGTCACAACACTTTATAAGATAAAAAATGTAAGGTATTTATGTATAGGATATGGTCTGTCATGTACAGTAAATTTATGTAATGTATATGTGGCTAGCAAACATAATTATTTAATAAATTGGTTGTACAGTAGAACCTGTCTAAATGCATACTCTTGGACATACATGCCTACCAGGAACGTGTCAATCTTAGTGGTAACCTCATCTTAGTTTGATATTTTTTGCAGATCCATTGATGATATTCACTTAGAAAATCATTGGGGCCAATACACGTTATTCATTATTACTTTAGGGAGGTTTATTCATTTTTATATGGGTCCCAAGGCGGGACCTGTACATTCTATGCATTTAGAGAGCTTATTCATTTACGCATGATGCATTTGGACAGGTTCTACTGTATACCAGATTGACATTGGAAAATATTCTTTAAGCATTTATTAAAAATAAATAATGCCAATATACATTTGCATGTACGTACTTGTTGAAACTGTCGTAAATTTCAAACTTGGTTGAAATATGACATTTCATGAATAGTAAAGCTAATAATTGAATAATTAAACGCACCAGCATTTATAGAAATAATTCTGACACGATAAACATGTAGCTGGCGTACGCTGCATGCAATTGGCATTTCCTTTAGAAAAACTTACCATGATGGAAATTAAATTTGTCAAATTGGAGGCCATGTTAATGGGTTACATAAATCATCGATATCCTTCTGCTAATAAACGATTTTTTACCAATTTGACAAATTAACACAATAGGTATAGAATAACTAAAGGACAATTTTCAAGTTTTATGTAATGATGGTTTCTTGTTAGTAGGAGATCTATCTTTTAATAAGGGTATTTTAAGTCAATAAATATTTATCAAAAATATGTTTGTGACTTTTTCCAGATAAAACACCTACTAGATATAAGTTTTAAAATATATGACATGCATTCATGTTGCAGTTTCCTGACATGTTTGCATTTTATCAACGTCGATCCAAGTAAACATTTCTTCTAATTCATCTTCTAACTGAACAATGGAAGTAATCATTGCGTCATCAGCAACTTCCATATCTAGACCTGTGGTTGAAATCTTATCAGGGATTTCTTCTATTCTAAAAACACAAAGAATGATTTAAAAAAGACATTCTAGTTCAAAAAGAACCAACATGTAAAACACTAAAAATCTAATTTTACTGTAATTAAGAATAATTATTACCTAGAATCTTCATGCACATATACGTGGCATGGCTCACTCATTTCACTACTGGCAAAAATATTTCGAGCTAATATTCTAAAAGAATATTTATGTCCAGGTTCCAGTTTATCGAGTTCACAATTGGTAGTCCTCACAGTTGCAACACAATCCCAATTAGTTGCTTGATCCTGTAATATTATAAGTCAAGGCTTATTTTTTAGTTCTTGTACAATAATCCAGCATTACCATCTGACAAATACAACAACTTACTTTGCATAGATAGACACCAAATTCTGTAATTCGACTGCCACCATCATTTTCTGGTGCAGTCCATTTCAGTTCAACAGAACCGCAGTCAACATCTACCAAAGATGGTGGACTTGGGGCATCGGGAACATCTATAGAAAAACTTGGGTAAATTACATCTCAAAATAAGCAATAACTTGTGAGAGAAAAATACGTCACCATTGATGGTAAGATCAAAAGAGACGCAATCTTGTCCATGGCGGTTGACAGCCGCTAAACAGTAGTTGCCAGAATCCCGTTTTCGGATATCGGAAATGGTAAGTACAAGTTTATCGTCGTAGAGTTCCATGGAATGTCTAGTACCACATTCCAATATGTCATCGTTGAAAACCCACGTGATGAATGGCAAGGGCCTACCCTGAATGGAAATTTTAATTCGCGCAGTTTCACCCCGGTCGAACAAAAGACCATTGTCATAATGGCCGGGAATGGTCATCTTTGGAGGTGCTATTCAAATCAACGACAAATGCATAAATATACATGTTTTTTTATTTACAATTATATTATCAGGGAACTCATGCAATCCAATATTTATTATAGTGATTCAAAACCTATACCTTCCACGATGAGTCGCGCTGCAGAAATAGCCATTCCAGCTCTATTTTCAGCTTCACATTCAATGACTCCTTCACAGTCCCATCCAATAACCGGAAAAGTTAAGATACTGTTACCACCTTCAGTTACAATCGTATTTTTCCGTCCGTCCCATATTTTAAATCCATTGCGATACCTATGTAATAACCACAAGTTAATACACCGGTACTAAATTCTGAGCAACTAAACTGGGAGAGTAGGCGAGACCGGGGCACAGTGGGTACACCTAGATTTTAGAATTCATTTTTATTTGGGAAAATAATTTAATTTGTAGCATTTTTAAAGAATAACACAGTAATATACAAGCCTTCAGGATCTGTATAGACATTTTGTCATCGTATTAGAGCTACTAGTGTTTTTGCTTTAAAAGATTAAAGTTGGTTGCGCTGACTGTCATACTGTGCTTCTATACCGGGGCACAGTGGGACATGGCATGGGGTGCAGTGATCCTCACGAAATTAAGACAAATTTTACAAGAAAAAGACCAGATTGATTAATTGTGTTTAATTCAGCACGTCAATTTAAAATTCCAGGTATAAATTACAAAAACGATTAAAATTTGCGTAATTACAGCATCTTTCAAATTTTCACTGCTTGCTTGTCCAAATGTGGTTTTTCCTGTGATTGTGAACCATTTTTACTTTAAAACATAAATTTAAACATGCTTTTTATTTAAAGTTATGATTAATGAGAAAATATAAAACATTTTTTCCAAAAACATTAATTGGGGAATGCTGGGACATGTCCTACTGTACGCCTTAATGTTGTGGTCCACTGTACTCCGTATAACCAATTTAATTTGAATTGGGCCTTACAGCTGACCACATGGTTAATTAACATAAACTTTAGTTTGAAATTATAGCTGTATATATACACTCGTCAATGGTATATTGCAGCATTACTAATGTTTTATAATTACACCTAGAATAAAAATCCAATTGCGAGTTGATAATTACTCTTCAAGAACAAAAACTTCAACTGCAAATATTCTCTTCTATACTTGTGTTAGATCGCAGAAATTTCGGTTAATGAAAGAGTGCTTCATACAGATTCTTTGCAAATCAAAAGCATTGGGTTGCTGCTAAAACCTGATGTTATTAAGACGTTGTACCACTGTGCCCCTGTCTCCCATACTAAATTCTGAGCAACTAAACTGGGAAAGTACAGCTACTTACCAGTTAATTTCTGGGACAGGATTACCATTGGTAATCACCTCGAATGTTGCCTTTTGTCCCTCAAGCAACACTTGGTCTTTCAGTTCCTCTAAGAAAATCGGTGGTTGGAAAACTATTGAGTTCATAAATTATAAAACATTGGTATCAGAAAACGTGAGACATTTTTTTCAAATTGATAACTTTTCAAGATGTCCTTACTTGCACGATATTTTATTGAAATAGGCTCCGAATTCACACTGGGCTCTCCAACACCAGCAATGTTTTCTGCACTCACTCGAAACTCGTATTCAAGTCCAGGAATGAGATTACCTAGGCAGTACTGTGTTTCAGTCACCGTGGTCAAGTTCACCAACACCCAATTATCGGATAATACATCCCGTCTTTCGATAATGTAATTGATAATAGGGGTGCCGCCATCTTGCAAAGCTGGATTCCAAGCTAGAGTTATGCCATCATTGGATTCTTCCACCAACCAAGGTTTACCTGCTTTGCCTGGTTTACCTATTAAAATTTTTAAACTTGATCATTTAAAGAATTATATATTACGAAATTTGAATTGTAAATATAATTGAACCCTATTTCAGGTGCCACCTTGATGTGTTTTATAAATCATAGTACCTATATTGGCTTTCACGCGCACAGGTGTTTTCTTGATTAAAGTGTCACTGACACCTGCCTCATTTTCGGCATACACTCTGAACTGGTAAATCCTGCCAGTTTTCAGATTCGCCATCAGATGTGTCGTCGATGAGGGATCAAACACTTGGAAGATGCTCACGGGCTCTCCATCGTTGATTTCCTTAGCTTGTACCACATAACATTCGATGTCAGCACCTCCATCATCCTCTGGTCGAATCCAAGACAGAGCTACAGAATCGTTGTCCACATACAGAATCTTGAGCGGCCCCCGTGGCTGAGATGGTGGAAAAATCAAACCTATATGCAAAAAAATAAAAGAATCTCTGCTTGATTCATATGCCATAGAATCTGTTTAGTTACTCACATTGCTTATCCAGGTTGACCTTTTTTTAAAAAGGAATTCTCAAAAGACTCGTGATTAGTTTTCAAAATTTCCAAGCTACCCAGATGAAAATTAAACTTTTATATTCCATGATTTCTTGTAGATTATATATTTAAATAATTTTAATAGCACCTTTTTCTTGATTGTTGATGCGGCTAACCAAAATAAAAAACCTGCCCCTGTGTGTGAGCAATCACATAACACGTCGAAGCTTGCAGTGATTGCCTATCATTTTTGGGATTTGGTGCTTAAACTACAGGGTGGGCCAATAAAAAGTAAGCCAACTTGATAAAAACCATAAAAAAGGTTATTTGTTACTGGAATTTAATGAAAATTTTGTACAAATATTGTTTTTCTCTTTACTTTCGAATCGCCCTCGTTCACGTTCTTTTTTTATGACGTCATCATTCGAATTTATCTTTCCAAATGTCGTTCACTGAAGAAGAAGGAACCGTGATAAGGTTTTTTGCGTAAAACGAAAAATTACAGTGCTAGGCAATTTTTGAAACTGTTTCCGGAGAAAAGGGCTAACTTTGAACACAAATTGAAATAGGGAATTTTTTTGTATCCTATTTAAGTACACATGTAGAAATTTTCAATAAATTCCATTGTGTGAGCAATCACATAACACGTCGAAGCTTGCAGTGATTGCCTATCATTTTTGGGATTTGGTGCTTAAACTACAGGGTGGGCCAATAAAAAGTAAGCCAACTTTATAAAAATCATAAAACGTTATTTGTTACTGGAAGTTAATGAAAATTTGTACAAAATATTGTTTTTCACTTTACTTTCGAATTGCCCTCGTTCACGTTCTTTTTTAATGACGTCATCATTCGAATTTGTCTTTCAAAATGGCGTTCACTGAAGAAGAAAGAACTGTGATAAGGTTTTTTGCGTAAAACGAAAAATTACAGTGCTAGGCAATTTTTGAAACTTTTGAAATTTTTGAACTTTGAACACAAATTGAGTAGGTAATTTTTTTGTATCTTATTTAAGTACACATGTACAAATTTTCAATAAATTCCATTAAGAAATAACCATTTAATTATTTTTATAAAGTTGGCTAACTTTTTATTGGCCCACCCTGTATTCTGTACAACATTTAAATATCATTGAAACACAAAATTCTACACCCAGAAATAAAATTGCTCAGGATAGATAACACGGGGAGCTACATTTATTATATTCTTCAATACAGCACAACTGGTATTACCCAGTGTTTGCAACTTTTTCATGATCAAACAGTCAAACAATCGGAGGAATAAATTAGAGGGATAGTTAAGCGGTAGATAATTAGCAAGCACTCAGAACTGCAATTTTCTTACAATTTACTCCATTGAATGTGCGAAAACGGAACAAAACTAAAACCAAGAAATGGCACGACGTCTCATATCAATCAAGTGCAGTCCAGAAATTTATTTAGGCTTAAATCCCATGAACATATGTGGAAAAATGGCTTCTGCTTTTCCATTGTACCACATTATGCGATGGAGATCATACTTATATTCGCATGATGACTCAAGTCACCAGATAACTTGGCTCGTAAAAACTAATTTTCGTAATTTAGGACGCATATAATCGAAAATATGACGTGACGTCGTGCCATAAATTGAAAAACAAACGGAAAATTGTATCATTTATGATATAATAAAACAATCAAGCTAAAATTCTTTGCATCTCGTAATTAATCTAAATAGTATTAAAAAGCGCGCTGAAAAATAACACCGAAAATAAAATATTCTTCGTCGATTCCTGTCTGCCACAAACGATAAATAAATGACCTATCGTTGGACATTGCCACATTAGGAACAAAGTCATGTCACTGACATTGGTCGGCATATTAGATACATCTTGAGTGCATGTTCATAGTTAAAAACAATAAATTACACATTCGATAACGACAAATAAAATTAACAAGCCTCGAAAATTCATCGGGGATGGTTTTGCCATTGTAACAAGAAAAAAAAATTATAAAAAAATCGTTTTCTGATATCGTTTAAAAACACTGATTCTAGATCAGCTAAAGATCAATTTTCCATTTCGCGAGAATCTCAACATTTTCGCGTAGATGAGAATAAAAAGTCACCGTAACCATCGTTTAATTTACACCCACTCGCATTTGGTCCATATAAAGTAAGGATGCACTTCTCAATTGCATTTTAAAATTCAGTTCAAAAACGTATTAGAAAGTACAAAATATAGTCTGTAAAAATACTTTTAGAATTCAAATGCAACGAAAACAAATTTAAATTTGAAGTCAGATTTGCAACGAAAACATGTATAAGTTACAAATTTAAATTTGAAGTCAGATTCAGAATTTCAAAAAAATGAACCATTGAGAAGTGCAACAGCTCCCAAAAAGTCGTTCGGTCCACGAACGATTACTTAAAGAGGCGATCAGCATAATACCAAATGTTGAAAAAGAACTCGGATCGTCTTAACAGCGAGTGTCTAGACCAGGAATCAATATCAGCATCCATATTGGCTTCCCTCATCCAAGAAGATGACGTAGTTGTGAAAGTTAGGGACGGCGTGATGTCCTGATCAGCATCTCCTGCATCACCGGGCTCCATGTAATCTGGAAAATGTCCAGCAAATACATGGTTTAGTCGGTTAGCAATTAATAACTGCACAACTGCGATGATTAACTAGCAACTTCTTAAAAAGCGCCATGACAATCAAAGTGGCGAATGCGAGAAGCAAATTTCTATATTAGCCAAAAGAGTGATGAGCTCGGTTTCAAACAGTAAATGCTGAGATGGAAAATCACCGCAACTAACACTACTGATTGTGACTTTGTTAAATTACAGTCAACACACATGCAAATGTATTTTAAAAGTCTACTAGACTACGTTGAAGCTACCGAAAAGTTAATGCTTTATCGGTTCAATATAAGTAGAGGAGGCCGGGGCACAGTGGTACAAATTCTTTATAAAATCAGGTTTTATCAGTAACCCAATGCTTTTGATTTGCAATGAAGCTGTATGCAGCACTCTTTCATTAACCAAAATTTCTGCGATCTGACACGAGTATGGAAGAAAATATCTACAGTTAAAGTTTTTGTTCCTGAAAAGTAATTATTCAACTCGCCCTTGTCTCCCCTACTTTACCGATAATGCCTGTGTCAGTGCTTATGTTTTTATGTTAATTGTTACGTAAAATTGACATTATTAACGATATCAGGCCCTATCAAGTTGCATCCATAAGTAAAACATCCCAACAGGCATTCAATTTTCCTTGTAAATATTTTCAAGTTTTAAGATTTCGCGATACTTTGGCTCATTTTGAAACCTTCCGTTGTAAAATTGTCCTGTGCTCTAGAAATTTTCATTAAAGGGCCTATGAGACCATTTCCATCTCGCCAGAACAATAGATGAAATTCTGTAGAGCAGCAGCCAGATATGGGGAATGTATGTGAGTATGTTTGTTAGTAGTGAGGGGAGGAGAGTTAGGCTTATAGATTGTGGAAATAGGGGAGATTTTGATAAGGTATGTTTTATGGATGGGTGTGGACAATTGAAAATAAAGAGAGGCCAGTCTCCTGGGGCCAAGCTGCAGAGATCGTAAATGTTTTTGGGGTGGAGGAAGAAGGGGCCTTTTTTTGTTTGGAAAGAATTGGGGTTTGTACGGAGGCCTAGGTCTTGCTTATTTCATTAATTCATCAATGAATTTTGAAATGATTTGCCTCACATCACAAAAATTCTTTTGGTCGATATTCGTTATTAAATTTCGTAGGTATTAATTTACACTGAACTTTCGATAACATTTCTTTTTTCAAGAAATCGTGTTATTGAAAATGTTACTAATGGTCGTTATAAAAGATACATTTTGATAGTAAATTTAAAAAAAAACCTACGTGCATATGGTAGTAATTTGCCACAAAATGTAATTAAACTTGCAAGCACTATGTTTTAATCAGATAATATGAGAGATGTTCCTGGTACTTGCATGCAAGCTACCAATTAAGAAGTTAATTTTTGCCAAATTTAAATAAAATCCAAAACTCATGCATTTTAAGAAACGTTGGCATGCCTGAAAGTATCACGACAAAAAATAAACTGAACTTACCAGCCGGTCTCACAACTCGTACTGGTTCATCATTCTCTAGAGGATCGCTAAGGCCAACTTCGTTCTTTGCGAAAATGCGAATGTGATACTGGTGTCCTTCCTACAAAAATAATCAATTATTGTTACTTATATAAGCGCACTAACCAAAATTAGCTAAAAAATCACCAGCAAATGACTGCTCGACATTAACTTTACGAAGGTGTTACCAACAAAATCACGTGCTTACCTGAAGTTCTTTGATGTGTAATCTTTGGATGTCGGCGCTGACTTGACCGACCTCCATCCACATGGTTTTCTTGATGTCACGAATGGCTATGGTGTAACCTTCCAGAGGCGAACCTTTATCTGACTCGGGTTGTCCCCATTCTATAATTACGGAACTAGGTCCCGTAACTCGGATTTCAAGAGGAGCAGTTGGTGGCGTTGGTGGCCCTAAAAATCACCCAATCCGAATTGTCATTATTCTTATTTTGGAACGTAGAGATTCTAAGAGTACAAGTCACACTTACGGGCATCCAGCATAAGACGCACGGCATCATCGGATTCTAGCGGTTCGCTGATTCCAATAGGATTTTCGGAATAAATGCGGAAAAAGTATTCCTTATTCTCGCGGAGGTTCTGGATGGTGAAAGAACGGATCTCTGGCTCGATGGTGACCACCTTCTCCCAGGTCTTGCAGATGGATGCCCGCTTTTCCACGATGTAGCCCATGAGCTCAGCGCCACCGGTGCTGGACGGAGGACCCCACTCGATTGTGATACTCTTGCTAGTCACATCGGCCACCTTAAGTGGCCCACTGGGGGCTGATGGTGGTGCTAAAAATACAAATACAGAGGTTTGATGATATCCAATTTTATCCATTTCATATAATGAGCGTATCTTCGGTCCTAGCACTGGTAAAAAAACAAATAGAAATTTCTAATGTTTTCTGTTGTTATTTAGAACGTTGTTTCCTATTGGTATCAATTAAAAATTTCTACTGGTTTTATTAGTTTCAATTGTTTTCTATGGTTTTCTATTGATCAGACAATACAGCCAAACCATAGAAGTCAATAGATTCCAATGGAAGTCAATACAGGAGCCATAGAAAACAATTAAAACCAATAAAGTGTCCAAATAACAATAGAAACCAATAGAAATCTCTATTGGTTTCTATTGTTATTTGGAACGTTGTTTTCTATGGTTTTCTTTGTTTTCTATTGTTTTCTGTTGTTTTCTATTGTTCAGTCAATACAGCTAAACCATAGAAGTCAATACAGGAACCATAGAAAATAATTAAAATCAATAAAGTGTCCAAATAACAATAGAAACCAATAGAAATCTCATTTGGTTTCTATTGTTTTTTTCACCAGGACTGGTAAAAAAAAACAATAGAGATTTCTAATGTTTTCTACTTGTTATTTGGAACGTTGTTTTCTATTGGTATCAATAGAAAATTTCTATTGGTTTTATTGGTTTCAATTGTTCTCTATGGTTCAGTTAATACAGTCAATACAGCCAAACCATAGAAGTCAATAGATAAATAAATAAATAGATGACAATAGAAGTCAATACAGGAAGCATAGAAAACAATTTAAACCAATAAAGTGTCCAAATAACAATAGAAACCAATAGAAATCTCTATTGGTTTCTATTGTTTTTTAACCAGTACTTCAACTTTTATCGCATCAATCGTGTCGAAACACGAACATTCCACTTACTTATTTTAAGTCCAGCAGTGATGGTTTCTTCTGGACAATAAGATGGGCCAGTGCCCACCTCGTTTTTAGCTGCCACTCGGAAATTATACGATGTAGTTGGCTTAAGGCCAGTAGCATTAATACATAAAGTTTTGCCGTCAGTGGTGCCGACCGGCTGCCATGCTTTCTTGCCACTTTCACGTTTTTCGACAATGTATTCGGATATTGGAGTGCCGCCATCTTTTTCCGGCGGATTCCATTTTAAGGTGAAGGAAGTGTCATCCATTCCAGTAACATGGAATGGACCTGTTGGAGCTGATGGAACATCTGAAATTCGAACAAAAAAATTTCATCATCTTACGAATTACTATCACTATCATTTCGAACAAAAAAATGTGATCATCTTAAAAAATATTAACACTATCACTTTTTTTCTGATTTTAAGTCTAGCTCGCTTACCATATGGACATTTTACCAAAACTGGTTCTCTGTTTTCCAGAGGTATGCTTATGCCACTCAGATTTTCTGCATACACCCTGAACGAATATTCCGCACCCTCGACTAAGTTTGGAATTTGGAATTTCAAGATGTTAGCCTCCACGCTGGTGACTCGCATCCAAACCTTGCGCTTGATATCACATTTTTCGATGGAATAAGAAGTGATATCAGAGCCGCCATCGTCCGTTGGAGACTTCCAGGAAATGGTCACGGAATCTCGGTCTACTTTCTCAATGTTCAATGGTCCTTCTGGAGGTCCAGGTTTGTCTGAAAATCATGTATTAATTTCATTTCAAGGGTTTTTCAAAACTTTTTTTTTAATAAAAACGTTTGCTTTTGCATTAACATACCCATTGCTTTGAGTATAAAGTCCACGACATCAGAACCGGCATCGTTTTCCAGTCTGAGTGTATATGTTCCAGAATCTTCTCTTGTAATACTATGGATGATGACTGTTGTCTCTTCGTCCGATGTATGGACTAAGGTATGCTTTGTACTTTCCAAAACGGTTTTATTGAACTTCCATTGGACACTCGGTTTCGGAAATCCAGTGTACGTGACTGGAACGCTCCAACTTGAGCTCAACTTAAGTTTTTGGACCTTTAGATTGTCATCATAAATAGCCTTTGGAAGCGCTAAAAATGAAATACAAAATTTAATTTATAATATTCTATTTTTTGTACAAACGTTGTTTCCAAAGCTTTTGTCAGAGGTTGCTACCCTAGTGAAAAAAACAATAGAAACCAATAAAGATTTCTATTAGTTTCTATTGTTATTTGGACACTTTATTGATTTTAATTGTATTCTATGGTTCCTGTATTGGCTTCTATTGACTTCTATGGTTTAGCTTTATTGACTGAACAATAGAAAACAATAGAAAACCTTAGAAAACAATTGAAACCAATAAAACCAATAGAAATTTTCTATTGATACCACCAATAGAAAACAATTTAACGTTCCAAATAACAATAGAAAACAATAGAAATCTCTATTGTTTTTTTTCACCAGGGTAGAGTAATTTTCATTAGTCGTCACCTGTATTACATTTTTTCCACAAAAAAACCCTGGTGAAAAAACCCAATAGAAGCCAATAGAGATTTCTATTGTTATTTGGACACTTTATTAGTTTTAATTGTTTTCTATGGTTCCTGTATTGACTTCTATTGGCTTCTATTGACGTCTATGCTGTATTGACTGAACAATAGAAAACACCAGAAAACCACAGAAAACAACTGAAACCAATAAAACCAATAGAAAAAAACGTTCCAAATAACTATAGAAAACAATAGAAATCTCTATTGTTTTTTTTTTCACCAGAGTAGAGTAATTTTCATTAGTCCTCCCCTGTATTACATTTTTTTTCCACCAAAAAACCCTGGTGAAAAAAAACAAACACTAGAAACCAATAGAGATTTCTATTGGTTTCTATCGTTATTTGGACACTAATGGTTTTAATTGTTTTCTATGGTTCCTGTATTAACTTTTATTGGCTTCTATTGACGTCTACGGTTTAGCTGTATTGACTGAACAATAGAAAACATCAGAAAACCATAGAAAACAACTGAAACCAATAAAACCAATAGAAAACAACGTTCCAAATAACTATAGAAATCACTATTGCTCTTTTTACCAGGGAATTAAGGTTAAAAAACTTGAACAAAAAATTACCTTCTATTTTTAATCTGCATGTTGTTTCAGCTGTTCCTGAAGTATTTGTTGCCTTGCAAGTATATTTTCCTGCTGTCTTTTCAGTGGTGTCTGTAATGGTTAGTTTGGCGACATCACTTTCGTATGTCCCTGTGTAAGACTTCTTCAAAGGAAATTCTTTGCCATTCTTCAGCCTGTTAAAGAAAAAAAAACATTTTTAATATTTGCTCAAAATCTTTTAAGAAATCCTTGAAGAGGCCTATTTACCATTTCACGTCTGGTGTTGGTCTACCAGTGATTTTGCAAGTCAAAGTGACAGTTTCTTTCAAACCAACTGAAGTGTCCTTTAATTCTTCAATGACTCTTGGTGCTTCCCCAGCTAAACAAATGACAACCATTATGTTAAATAATTAGAAAGTCAACAGAGCAATAAAAGAATATAAACACGTGGTTTGTACCAGTGGGTTCCCGAACAGGTACAAATCTGGTGGGCACAGAGGGTTCACTTGGACCAGCATCATTGACTGCTGTCACCCTGAAGGTGTATTCTACATCTTTCTTCAGATTAGTTACTTTGCACACTGTTTCTGTAACTTTTTCTGTTTTGTTAAATGTCTCCCATTTAAATTCACTCTTTTCATGGTATTCAACGATGTAATTTGTGATTGGACTATCCCCGTCGGAATCGGGTTTTTTCCAATGTATAGTAACAGAATTTGAGGTCACGTCCGTAGGTTCAGGTTTACCAGGTTGGGACGGTTTGTCTGAAAAATATAATAATAACAAAAATAAACTAACAAAAGAGGAATCTTCAAATTATAAACTTTAGTAAAAGTTTATATTCTTTAAATGAATAGTTAAATTCATTGTTCAGCCATGTATACATTTTTAAAAAAAATGTTCTCAAACTTTTAGAATTAGTACTTGTTGATGCTCATGCTCAATTAAAATACACATTTTAGAAATTCAAAAGTATGAGATCATGATTTTCTTTATAAACAAGAGTTGTTGCGACAATACGAGGGGCGGTCAAAATGTTTTGCATATTCGTTTATTATTCGAAGACCAGATGTCGTACAAAAATCTGAAATAGCCATTTTAAAGAGCAGGGAATTTTGTTTAAAGTCACGAAATAGCGCCCCAATTCATGCAGAATTTCGAACAAACTATCAAAAACAAAATGGCGCCTCACTTAAAAGCGAAATGTTATTCGTTTTTAAGTGTTGAAAGGCATGAAACCGAGTGAAATGGTCACACTTAAGTGGTCAAAAATTCCAAACAGACGATGATTTGAAATTTGCGATTCGGCAATATTTGCATAGCCAACATAACGCATTGTGTCAACAAACTCGGGTCTTACATTGAAAAACAGAATATTTTCTGCTCTTTAAAATGGCTATTTCAGTTTTTTTGTACGACATCTGGTTTTCGAATAATAAACGAATATGCAAGACTTTTTGACTGCGCCTCGTATTAAATAAAAACGTACCAATAATCTTAACGGTAGCACAGACACTAGTTTCGCCAGCTGGATTCACCAAATGCAATGTATATGATACTGCTTCTTCTGGCTGCACCTTTTTGATGTTAATTGTTGCTGTGGTATCAGTGGTTTCCAGTTCCACATTTTTGGATGGTTTTACAACCACTCCATTTACGGACCACTCCACCTTAGGGGTGGGTTTTGCAGTAAACGGCACCTTGATGGTTACTGGGTCGTTGCGTTTAACCAAATAAAACTTATTGACAGCCCCAACATCGATAACTGGAGCCTCTTTCACTTCTGTAAATATCGAATGACACCAAATGGATAAATGAATTCAATAAATTGATTTCACGAGATATTCTATAATTAAAGTAGGCATTCATTGTGAAAAAAACAATAGAAACCAATAGAGATTTCTATTGGTTTCTATTGTTATTTGGACACTTTATTGATTTCGTTTTCTATGGTTCCGGTATTGACTTCTATTGGCTTCAATTGACTTCTATGGTTTAGATGTATTGACTGAACCATAGAAAACAATTGAAAACAATAGAAAACAATTGAAACCTATAAAACCAATAGAAATTTTTTATTGATACCAATAGAAAACAATAGAAACCAATAGAGATTTCTATTGGTTTCTATTGTTATTTGGAAACTTTATTGGTTTAAATTGTTTTCTATGGTTCCTGTATTGGCTTCTATTGACTTCTATGGTTTGGCTGTATTGACTGAGCAATAGAAAACAATAGAAAATCATAGAAACCAATTGAAACCGATAAAACCAATTGAAACAAATAACGTTCCAAAAAACAATAGAAAACAATAGATACCAATCGAGATTTCTATTGGTTTCTATTGTTATTTGGACACTTTATTTGTTTAAATTTTTTTCTATGGTTCCTGTATTTACTTCTATTGGCTTCTATTGACTTCTATGGTTTGGCTGTATTGACTGAACAATAGAAAACAATGGAAAACCATAGAAAGCAATTGAAACCGATAAAACCATTATAAATTTTCTATTGATACCAATAGAAAACAACGTTCCAAAGAACAATAGAAAACAATAGAAATTTCTATTGTTTTTTTCACCAGGGTTAAACCACTGTTTGCAATGAAAATATAAACTTTACCTTCAATTATAATTTTGGTGGAAGTTTTCATATTTCCAGCAACGCATGTATATTCTGCAGCGTCCTTATTCGTTACTTTATGGATAACTAGTTTCCTGACCGTCTTCTCCACAAATATTTCATGTTTGTGATTAGATTTGATATCTTTGCCATTTTTCAACCACTTGGTAACTGCATCTGGACTGGAAAGTTTGACTGTTAAAGTCACGTCCGTGTCTTGTGGAACAGGCGTCTTCTCCGGTAATTTTACCACAAATTCCACCGTGGGTGCTGCAATAATAAAAGATTAAGTGTGTTAATAAAATAATTAAATTAGTTAGTTTTTAGTTTTGTTGACATCATGTTACTAATTTGGAAAAAGCGAGGAAACAACAAAAAAGTGTTTAAAAATGTGACATTTTAATAAGATTAAAGCAATGATTATTTTTAAAATACGTTTTCAGAATATCTAATAAACTTTTTATATCTTTCCTTGCTTTTTTACACTAAATAAACCTATTCACATCACAAGATTTCTTGACACTATGCAGCTAAATGCTACTAAATAATACTGTAACATGCACAAGTCTATAGTCAAAAATGCACTACAGAAATGTGTGTTCGGATCTAAAATTACCCTCGCTAGAATCCATATCAACTCTTTTGGTGGTATTTTCTGGGTTTGAAAAGGAACAGTAGAAGAAAACTAGAAATATGTCAAAGCAGGAATGAGAGTTAGGAAATTTTTTAGCAGGCAAGCTGTTCAAGAATTGGGATGTTAAGGTTGGTATTTAACTGCATGCAACATCATTAATGTACTTGTTTTACTTATATTGTGCATCAGCAACCAACAAGAAATTACATGTTTACTTTATCGAAAACAGTAGCATGATTTTAGTACGAGTAATTTTCTCATTCACAAAGTAAGATTTTTTGATTATATTAAAAAAATTAACTGATTACAAGCTGATCATGTTATGATTGAGATATTGATAAATACAGAATAAATTCTTCATTATAAAGTTGTTTTAATTGACTCTACTACTAAAGTTAGGGTGGGTTGGTAGGTTGTTTAGTTGGTTGAGGAGTGTTTAAGGGCCCAAAGGAATCTAAGATTAAAATGGATCCAAAGCAATTTAAGGTCAACCTGGGCCCTATGTTATGGTTAGTGTCAATAATAAAATTCTAGCTACTTCAAAACATCTCACTAGATATCAGTTGTGTGATTTCAACACCATTTTTGTAGTTGACTAATGTATAGTGATGTTAGCAAATAGAGGTTATACCAGGGGCGGTCAAAAAGTCTTGCATATTCGTTTATTATTCGAAAACCAGATGTCGTAAAAAAACTAAAACATTCAATTTAAAAGAGCAGGAAATTTGGTTTTAAGTCACGAAATGGCGTCACAATTCACAATAAACACATAATTTCGAATAGACTATCAAAAAAAAAAAAAATGGCGCCTCACTTGAAAGCGTTCACGTGAGAGGAACAACGAAGTGTTATTTATTCGTTTTTCAGTGTTGAAAGACTTGAAATCGAGTGAAATTTATAGTGAAATGTTAGGGGTTTATGGTGACAAATGTTTTTGACAAAGTACGGTACAGAAGAGGTGATATCTGCATAGCCAACATAACGCATTTTACGAGAGGGGTATAAACAATCTGATTAAACGTTGGAATAAATGTGCCAACAAACTCGGGTCCTACATTGAAAAAATAGCAAATTTCCTGCTCTTTAAAATGGCTGTTTCAATTTTTTTGCACGACATCAGGTTTTGGAATAATAAATGAATATGCAACACATTTTGACCGCCTCTCGTACATGCTTATTACAACATATCCAGTCGTTGATTGGCGGGCATGCTTATTTTAAAGTGGTAACCCAGTACATATGCAAGTTATACATTATCAACATGCATATTACAGAAATTCAACTGAAATAACTATGTAACAAACCTCCTAAATTGCCACATTTGATCTGATGGAGGATAATAAAACTTAGCATATTTAGCTTAAATAATTATTAGAAAGTAAAAATCTAACCTTCAACTTTGAGATTAGCTGAGCACTTCGACTTGCCGATCTCACAAGAATATTCTCCTGCATCCTCTTTCTTGGCATGTGGAATGTGTAACCTTTGGTGTTTGCCGGAGATGGCCAACTGGGTGTGTTCACTAAACTGGATCTCCTTGCCATCCTTAAACCACTTAACTTTGGCATCGCCTTTGGTCAATTCTACTTGGAAAGTTGCCGGCTCATTTTCAGCAATCACTAAGTCCACCATTTTGGTCTTGATTTCTGGAGGTAATTCTGAAAATGGCAATCACAGGTAAGTGAGTGAAATTAACATATGTGAGTTAACAGAATGTTTGAAAATTTCCCTTAGGATCAATGATATGAAGTCATTGGATAATTTTGAAAATTTCCTGGTGAAAAAAACAATAGAAACCAATAGAGATTTCTATTGGTTTTTATTGTTATTTGGACACTTTATTGGTTTTAAT
>JAQGBW010001606.1:0-24607 GCA_034698625.1 Julus scanicus | reverse complement strand
GAAGTCAATACAGGAACCATAGAAAACAATTAAAATCAATAAAGTGTCCAAATAACAATAGAAACCAATATAAATCTACTGGTTTCTATTGTTTTTTCACCAGGGATACCCATCTGAAGATATATGGACGTGTATGTATGGTTATATCTCGACATAAATACCATAAATAGTGGCATATTTCGATATAGGTGCCATTATATATTGGTATATATCGACATAAATATCATATATATTGGTATATCTCGAAAATAACATAAATATTAGTATATATCGACATAAATGCTATATATTTTGGCATATATCGACATAAATACCATATATATTGGTCTTATCGACATAAATGCCATAAATATTGACATATTTCGACATAAATGTCTTTATATATTGGTATACATCGACATAAATACCATATATATTGGTACATATCGACATAATTACCATATATATTGGTCTTTAACGACATAAATATTGACATATTTCGACATAAAAGCCATAAATATTGACATATTTCGACATAAATGCCATAAATATTAGCACATATCAAAATAAATGTCATATATTGGCACATATAGACATAAATTCCAAATATGGGTATATTTTTCAGTATATTTCCTCAGATGAGTACATTTTTCAAAATAATGATTTATATACAGTAGAACCTGTCTAAACGCATATGCTTCTGACCAGCGAAAAATATGTTTTTAGACAGGTTCATCTGTAAACACGGGTGTTAAGTTGGGAAAAACAGATTTTATGCTTTTAGAGAGGATATTCATTTCTATAGGATGCATTTAGACAGGTTCTACTGCATTTCCAATATAACCAATTTCTATTATATCCATATATGGAATTATACTAAATAGAGTAATATGGTGAATACATGGCTGTACAGTGTATGGCACATACAAACACTGTACACATGTGCAGGGTATGTATATTTTCAAAATTACATACCAATATTGACCATCTTAAATATTGTACGTCCACTTGATTTAAATCTTCCTGTTTGTTTTGAAATAGTTTCCAAACTGGCATTTCCTCAATAAATGTCATTTTTTAACTTATGACGCTCTCGCCTGAACAAGTTTTAAGGGATGCTTCATAAATTTTGTTTACGTTTTTCTATGATTTACATTTCCTAAAATACCTAAACTAGACTATGGACTTTAGTGGAATGAGTGCATTAATGACATTCAATTATTAATCGCCGAGTCACAAATTACATTTTGATTTCTCGTATGAAGGCAACTTTGCATGACACGAGTGCATGGCAGTTAAGCTAACTGCAATTTAATTGGTACTTTATTTCACATATAATAGTCTCACAGTCACAAATACGACCATTACATGATCATATGATCATTATTGGACATATATGGACATGCTAAAATAGCCATACCCTGTGAGTCGTAAAAAAGTAGAACCCAATAAAAAAATCACAACTTGGTGATAAATGCATCGATTTAAATGAAATTTGGCACTTACATAGTACAATAGTGTAGAACCAAAAATTAATCGTGAAATGTGCTTAAAAAGTTGTCCGGTGGCCTTTACACAAGCCCGGAGTCTAACGCGCCATTCTTTGATTGATGAATTGATTCTACGCTGGTCGAGTTCAATCCAAGTTTTCTTAATTCTTAGTTTCCGAGTCTTCGATATTATTAATCTTCGATTTGCAAACCTTTTCCTGGAGAACTCTCCAAATTTTGTAGTCCACCGGATTCAAGTCCGGACTGGTTTGGTAGTCAGTGGTTGGGTGAGATGAACTGTGGCTTTTCCCGTTTCAGCGGTTCAACCGTTAATCGAACATGGTGAGCAAGCTTGTTGAAAAATGAAAAAAAATCAGAGATTTGTAGTATGTCAGGTACAAGTTTTTTGTTCCTACACTATTGTTCTATGTAAGTGCCAAATTTCATTTAAATCGAAGCATTTTTCACGAAGTTGTGATTTTTTTATTGGGTTCTACTTTTTTATGACTTACAGAGTACACTTTTTTTTAAAGCTTGCATAATGTTAAATTTTTCTTGATAGCCTAGAGGTTTGCTTTAAATTTACAAAGTTTTTTAAGGCCACTTTTGGGAGAGATGACAAATTACTACACTATTGTTCTAAGTAAATGCTAAATTATTTTTCACGAAGTTGTGATTTTTTTTATTGGGTTCTACTTTTTTATGACTCATAGAGTACACTTTTTTTAAAAGCCTACATAACGTTAAATTTTTCTTGATAGCCAAGAGGTTTGCTTTGAATTTACAAAGTTTTTTAAGGCCACTTTTGGGAGAGATGACAAATTACTACACTATTGTTCTAAGTAAGTGCTAAATTTCATTTAAATCGAAGCATTTTTCACGAAGTTGTGATTTTTTTTATTGAATTCTACTTTTTATGACTCACAGAGTACACTTTTTTTTTAAAGCCTATACATAATGTTAAATTTTTATTGATAGCCTAGAGGTTTGCTTTGAATTTACAGAGTTTTTTAAGGCCACTTTTGGGAGAGATGACAAATTATTGAACGATGTGGACATTCTATCAGATTGGGCTAACCGATTAATTAACTGTCCATATAACTCTCTCACAACATACACGAAGTCTCAATCTATAGTTATATATGGCTTTTATCCAAACTCCTGCCAGCAATGTGAATTATTAATCAACAGATTTAACGGTAATGACACACATACAACCCGGCACGACTCAATAATTCATGGTCGCAACCCGCCAGTAGGCACGAATATATAGCTAAAATATACATGTAACCACCAGTGGTGGCTAGGGCTTTAATTGGGTATGGATTCGAGTATTTCGTATTACTACCAAATATTGCAACATTGCTACAGCCAATGAACATTCGTATAGCTAAAGTACTGCATAAAGAAGACTGCACCAAATAAAACGCAGGAAATGAATGCGGATGTGATGAAAGTGGCAATTTCGGGTGAATTTTACTCAATAATCATACGCTTTTCATCGATTTGGAATTTGACATTGGCAGGACACGACTGTCCTACTGACAAACAAATGTGAACACTCATTATTAGTCTCTGTGCACTTTGTAAATGTAATGAATAAATAAGTGAATGCGGTATTGGTCAATTTCGATGACCCGGATACCTTATATCGAGTTATATGTTGAAATAAATAATATTTGGTACATCAACTAGTGACTGCGTTGAATCGATCAAAAACAGTAATAATAGAGTGCCACTGTCCTGGAAAATTTCTACTCGGAATTATAGAGTGCCACTGTCCTGGAGAATTTCTACACTTAATAATAGAGTGCCACTGTCCTGAAAAATGTATACACGTAATAAATAATAGAGTGCCACTGTCCTGGAGAATTTCTACACGTAATAATAGAGTGCCACGTACTGTCCTGGAAAATTTCTACATGGAATTATAGCGTGCCAATGTCCTGAAAAATTTCTACCCGGAATAATAGAGCGCCACTGTCCTGGAGAATTTCTACACGTAATAATAAAGTGCCACTGTCCTGGAGAATTTCTACCCGAAATTATAGAGTGCCACTGTCCTGGAGAATTTCTACATGGTAGATGCCGAGTGCCACTGTCCTGAAAAATTCTTATTATTCTTATTATTGGTTATATAAAACGTTTTCAAGAGTTCAACAGTATTTTTTATCAATTTTTAATTGTTTTTGGTCTAGACATCTGATGTCCTCATTATTGTATAACCCGATGTATCGTTTAATCAGATTCGTAGACTAATAAATACTTCATAACTTAAATGTCAATTCATTTATAATAATATGCATGATTCACAATCAAATTTCTTTAAAAAAAATATATAAACGTTTAATCACCAACTTTTACCAACTTTTTCGTCATTTAAATATATGTATACGTAAATATCCAATTTTAAATATCTAAATATCTCGTTGTGTACACAGTGGTGTATTATTAAATTCAATTTTGGCTTACAATTTACAGTAAAATGTACATTATTGTATTACTGAAAAATTGTAAATTGAAATCATTTATAATTCATAATCAAATTTAATTAAAAAAATAAATGTATAAAAGTTTAAACAAAAACTTTTACTAACTTCTTCGTATAAATATCCAATTTTAAATAACTTCTCAATATACAAAATTTCAAACAGTCGGCTATAAAACATCAATTTTGATTAAAACTAAATATTGTACTTTGAAATTTAAAAATAGATGCCTGTGGTGTATTTTTTTTCCAGATGTCATAAGTGTTTTTACCTTGTTTTCTTTTTACAGTTAGTTTTGTTAGAATATACTATGTATTATAAAATACAAAACAACATCTATAATCTATAGTAAAGATTATAAAAATTCAATTCCACACATACCATGTGACAGGCAACAACCATGCGGGTGCACCAATATATTTGAAATAAAAACAGTGTCTAAAATATCGGTACAGGCTTCTTTGAAATTTTAAGCAGTAGTATCCATGTCTGCACTCACACGTGGCAAATATTTAACAACATTAACAAACATTTAACAGGCCGTTATATGTCCAAAAGGTTAGCAGGTGAAGGCGATTCAGTAGTGACAAGATCTCTGAATATTTGACAAACATCTGGAATCCCTACCAACGAAAACGCCCACGCTAAAAATATATGCTAGATATTTATATATGGACAGAAAACTTATCAAATACGTGGGTGATTTATTGTGCACCTGTAGCAACGCCTCACTTTGACAGCCAATGAAAACTGTCAATAGGCAAGGCATTATCAACAATTAAGACACAGCTAAAACTCAGTACCCTACAGTAAGAAAATAAATAAAATATGGTAAGGGAGTCGTACCCAATTTCAGGAGAACGATCCTAAGTCAGTAGCGACTTAGACATCATTGTTAGATTGAATTTTTACTAAATCTGGACATTCGCCAGGAAGGCTAGTCCATCGTCTAATCGCACGCTAAAAAAAGGACCAATAGTAAGCATCTGTCTTGGCACGAAGCTCGGTCAAAGGATTTGAGTGATTATGTCTACTCCTAGAGTGATCGTTAGGCCTTAATATATTTGAATTAAGAGAAAGATTAAAATATTTGAATAACCCCATAGATAACTTTTTGCATTTGGACCTCAACATGTCCCAATTTAGAGAGTGGAGCATTTCTGTAACACTCGCGGAATGTTGGTAACTGCCCGTAACAAATCTGGCTGCCCTATGCTGGACCATCTATATTTTCCTGAATATGAACCATCCTGTGAGAGTTCCAAATAGGAGCGCAATATTCCAACATTGGGCGAACCAGAGTTTTGCGTAGACTTCCCGCTACATTTTCCACACATTCTCGAAATACGCGTTGAATGAATCTAAGGCGTTGGTTCGCTGCACCAACAATTTTTGTGAAATGGTGATTCCAAGAGATGTTTTTGATAATATAAATACCCAAATACTTGACAGTATCAAAGACAGTGAATTGAACACCATCCATAAAATTACTCAGGTTGGCAAGTTTAGTCAAACTTCCTGTAAACACTATAGACTACCTCAAACTTCTTATTTTCAACAGCAACTGTCAATTGATTATTTACTAACAGAACTTTCGAAATGACATACATGATATATTTATTACACAATTCATTAATCTTTTCAGCTGCTTATAATAAATAGGCTAGAGGGGCACTAAATTTTGTTAATTAAGCCATTATCTGAGATTTATGTAAAACAGCTGTATGCAAGCAGGTTGCATTTGAACATACAGGGAAATTTGTAGGCGAGGGCTTTTAAACAAGATTTATTTCTTAAATATCAACAGTTTTATCTTTTTAAGAGTTTGTTTTGGTTGTAGGCATTGCTATCAGGGACAAGTATCAAGCAACAAATTACTTAGCTTGTTTTACATTTTTGGGTCAATTGAGATAATATGCTTGTTGAGTACTTTTGTACCAGTTTCAAAATGTTATGGAATCCAGTTTAAGATACTGTATAACCCGCCATATGTTTTGAAACTCTGAAATGACCATATATGTTTTCAGACATGAAATCAGATTATGATAGTCCACACCAATCAAAGCATGGGGAAAAACAAGGTTTTCGATAAAAGTTTGCGTAACAAGTTGCCATCAACAATGTTTCCGCAAACTTCTTGGCTTCTAGGCAAACGCCGATTGTCCAAGAGGCGGTCGGAATGAAAGAAAACAAATGTTTCCACTTTACGGCGCTTGTACCAATGCACGTACTCAGCCGTTGACTTAATTTGCAGCCGATGTGCAGACCAACTTCAAGCGTACACGTGTGCGACTCTCGTATCAATCACGTGATAAACATGGAAATGTTTGTTTGCCACACTTAATGAATTAATACTGAAGTTTGAACAATTTTCAAATACAATGAGAATACCATTTGTAGCATACTTTGACTTTGAAAGCATATTGAAACCAGTCGCCACCATATGTGGTCTCATAGGCGCCACTTTCCCACGAAGGGACCCAGACAATGACGACGAGGTTTTTCCAGCTTTTTTGGGGGGTATTTACACCTCTGTTTTTGAAAGCACGTTCATGAAAGCGTGTTTTCATGTTTCGTGTTTTCTGCATTCACTTTTCTGCTTTTGCTCCGTGTTTTCATTATTGTGGACCCAGCGTTAAACTGTGCAACCTTACTTTACATACAGTAGAACCTGTCTAAACGCATATTTTTCACCGGTCCCAAGAGTATGCTTTTACACAGGTTCTACTGCACATTTAATTTCTATCAAGAAAGGCCCAAATACGAAATTTTTTTTAGTTTTAAACATGTATTCGCAAACATTAAAAGTTTGAAAATGATAACACATTGGGAAAATACTTATATTTTTTATTTTAAATATGAAATTAATACGAATTATCAGAGATATCGGTTATTTGATGTTGGATCGGTTCACGAATAATCGAGGTTACACTATATATCTGCATATACAAAATTACTTGTGAAACTATGTTAACATGAATATCCTTTAGCTTATAAAAACGATTAATCTTCAAAATTTAAATTACTATTAACGAGGTTTTGTTGAAATTATTTTTCGTTGGTATTTCAGCAAATACGAGTTTAGTTTGAAAAACAAGTTTAGCCAAAATTACACCAGATTATAGATTTTACTGCATTTTTACTACAATTTTACTGCATTTTTACTACAATTTTACTGCATTTTTACTACAATTTTATTGCCTATCCATTACAGTGATTATACTTTTATCAGTATACCATCTTTCAACCAGGGATTTTTAATGTACATTTACAAAACTAGGAATTTGGTGAAATTTATATTATCTATTGGAAACCAAATATTTTTAAATTTCAAAATAATATGCTGCTAGGAACCTGAAAATTGCACATAACCAGACAGTGATGAATATATCCATTCAACATCTTATCATCCAAATCAGGTTAATCAACATAAAAACCACTAACCTAGACCTGTCTATCATTTTTGTTTCTAAGAAGCAATTTTTTCTCAAATTACTAATCTGATGAGGCTTATTTATTCTAGCAGGTTTTTGTTACTTGTCCACTTAGCATGCCTTTAAGATTTGCCACAAGTGTGAGACAGAGTGACTTGGCGAATATATTACTCCCTTGACAAATAAACTTTTTCCCCAACTAGTGATTACACAAAACAATCTAACACTAATCTAATGGTCGAACTAAGCTCACCCAATGGTCTTTTCCACTCTGGAGCCCTTCTTGACGTCCATAGCTTGATCCTGTGGCTTTAATCCTTGCCATGGTCCTAGTAGGTTGGCCTTTAGCATGGCCCTCATTGATTGGCCCTCCTAGCATGGCCCTAGTAGCTTGGCCCCATAGCATGGCCCCAGAGGAAAAAATAACCCGGGCCCGGGATTTTTAGGGGCCCGGGCCTCCGGAATATGTGTTACAATAATTTTAAATGCTGAAAATGACTTTTTGGAATGGTTATAAAAATTGAAAAATACAATTTTTCTTTGGAAAAAATGCAAATGTTCTTTCGAAAAACGCAATTTTTCTTTGGTAAAAACGCAATTTTTTTTGGTAAACCAGCAATTTTTCTACATTAAAAGCGCAATTTTTCTATGGTAAAACCACACTTTTTCTAAGGTAAAAATTCAAATTTTCTTTGGCCAAAACGCAATTTTTCTATGCTAAAAAACGCAATTTTTTATGGTAAAAATGCAAGCAAAATTTCTTTGGCGAAACCGCAAATTTTCTTTGGTAAAAACGCAAATTTTCTATGTTAAAAACGCAATTTTTCTAAGGCAAAAGCGCAAATTTTCTTTGGTAAAAACGCAATTTCTCTATGGTAAAAAACGCAATTTTTCAATGGTGAAAATGGAAATTTTCTTTGGTAAAAGCGCAAATTTTCTTTGGTAAAAACGCAATTTTTCTACGTTAAAAGCGCAATTTTCTATGGTAAAAGCACAATTTTTCTATGGCAAAAATGAAAATTTTCTTTGGTAAAGATGCAAATTTTTTTTTCTATGTTAAAAACGCAATTTTTCTAAGGCAAAAGCGCAAATCTTCTATGATGAAAATGGAAATTTTCTTTGGTAAAAACGCAATTTTTCTAGGCTAAAAAACGCAATTTTTCTATGGTAAAAACGCAAACTTTCTTTATTAAAAACGTACATTTTATTTGATAAAAATGCAATTTTTCTAAGGTAAAAACGAGGACCATATATTTCTCTTCCCCCCCCCCCCCTTCCCCCCTCCTCGATGGCCCTAGTAGCTTGTCCCCATAGCATGGCCCTCGTTGATTGGCCCTCCTATCATGGCCCTAGTAGTTTGGCCACATAGAATGGCCCTTGTTGATTGGCCCTCCTAGTAGCTTGGTCCCTTGGCAAGGCACTCGTTGATTGGCGGTCCTAGCATGGCCTCTTAGAATGGTCCTCGCATCTTAGAACTCCTATCATGTCTTCATTCATTGGCCAAACCGACATTTTTCAAGAATTTGGGAAAAGTTGGTCTAAATGGACTCACAAGAAGAATATTTAATCTACATTTGCACGTAAAACTGAATTCTCCAAATGTGCGATAAAAGGGAGGAAAATCCCCCATGTTTTTTACTAGTTTATTTGCATATTTTCCGCGCTTTAATCTCCAATTCTGGGAAATTTTAAGATTCCATTCGATTTTTACAAATATTTGGCGGTGTCAACGAGGCAAAGTTCACCTTAAAAAAGTGTGCGAGTTAAGCAGGTTTTTTTTCCGCCTCGACATATTTTAAATGTGGGTAAATTGTCAAATTAACATTTTTTAAACTTACAAAACATAAATGAGGATGCGTGAAGCACAGCCAACAATTTCGGAAGTTTGCTAAATTCGTGATGAGGTCAACACTTAATAATGCCAGTAAAAATATAAAAACACATCAAATTTTCATGAATTCGGAGAAAAATAGGTTATGGGATTAGTCACCATGCAATCAAAGTAACCAAAAATCGTTATTCCATGGTTGGAAATTTAAGGGCCATTCAAAAAGTGCGTCCTATAGAGAAGGGGGAGAAGTTCTGCAGGCATATGGACACTGTGTGGACAAGGGGGAGGGAGGGAGGGAGGGGGAAGCCATTATGGACGTCCACTAATGACGTCATTTTACAGTTTTTGGATATTCTGTTTGAGTTTTAATTTCAGTGAAAGGGGAAATGGACACGGAAGAAATGTGTCCCCAGTCCCGAATGTACTTGAATTTTTAAAACCTCTGGAAAGTCGGGAATTATGGCTAAATTTGTGTTAAACACCATTTTTATTCTGGAATTTCCCTTCGAGGTCAGGAAATTTCCGTTAATCAGAAAAATGTGGAAAAATGTCGTGGAATTGGGTACTTGGAAATTTATAAGATGAACCTTTGTATGCTCCAATACATTTTCTGGACACCCTACTTTTCAAAATTATTAAGGATGTCTATGAGGGTGTGGACAGGGGTAGGAAGGGGTAAACGATATTTTACCAACAAGATGCTAACAATAAATTTACTATTACTAAAAGGTGTCCATTTTAGTCCAGACCCCTCCCTTCCCCCTTTTAGACGCCCTTAATTTCTTTGAAAAGTAGGGTGTCCAGAAAATGTACATTTTTCTGATTAGCGGAAAATATACCATTGTTAGCGGACACCCATGATGACTTCCCTCCCTACCCTTGTCCACATGCCATCAAACCCCACACACCCCTCTACAGGACGTCCTTTTTGAATGACCCCTAACAGCAGGACGCCTTCTGAATCATGCACCCTGTACGCTCCTATGCTAATAGGTGTTTTGACTTTGACACCATTCGATAAACCACCGTTTAAAATCGACACAAAAGTACAGACTTCCCCTAATTTTGATTTTCACTAAGTACAGGAAGCAGTCATTACTAAACTTGGAGTGGAAACGATTAAAAATTTAATTATTCGTGACAACTGGCGACTGTCCGGCACTGACTGGAACAGGTGTCTGGGCAATCCGTGTAAATTACGTAGCGGTGATAAAGCACTAATGTAATAATTTCCACTAAATTGCCATTACTCATTAATCTATCAATTATTAAGCAGTAAAAAATAATCATTAAACTCGTGATTTATGTTTTTTTCATGGTCCCACATCCATGACGTTGCCACCCCCTACCTCAGGGTTTGACCAGCTGGGGCTCAACGTGCCCGATTTTTACGGTGAAATAACCCTAGAATATCTCTGTTTTAATGTCACGAAATACACATAATTGTTATTAAAATAATGACACTTACTTGAACACAAATGAGCAACTTAGTGGTCTAACCTCGGAAAATACGAACATAATAACACGTTTCGTTGGCTCATTTTAAATTGGTCGTCGTGTGGTCTTTAAAAACACTTTCTTGACCAACATCTCGCCCGATCGATCGCGCACACACTCATATTGAACACTTCCACTTTTGACGTCTGTCCCGAGCGTAAAACCGTAAAAAAACAGTATTTTTTAACGAGGATTTTCAACATTCACCTATCACAGTGTGTCGCCATTGTTTTTCTAGTTAAAGGGAACCACGATGCATTCTGGGTAATTCTAAATAACCCACGTGCAGCCTCAAGAACACCATTTGTTGACATTGGTTACCTTGGCAATACCCCTGAAAATTATACCAAAATATATAATTTTCGTAATATCAACATTAATTAAGTACGATTCTAGTCTGTTTTCAAAAAAATGTCTAATGTTGTATCATTTTTAAACTTGGAATCTCTCTTCGTGAAATTTCATGTGCCTCTGGGGCATAATTATAAAAAACTAAACAAGACCTTGAAAAGTTAACAACTCGTGACATCCTTGAGGAAACATCAAATTATGATGCCCACATCACCACACAATTAAATAACTCAAATATCAGCAAATTATCAAAAATGTTGGCGTGTTTTTAGCGTTTGAGAAAGTGTGTTTACAACGATTAGGGGCAAATCAAAAATGATGTCCTTTAATAAGAGGGGGTGGGGGCCTGATGACATGCGGACAGGGGGAAGGGGGAAAGAAGGAGACAAATTATATTTATGGCTTTACATGGGAAATATCAGAATTTAAAGAATTGAATAAAATACAATACGGTGGACTGGTCAAGTGTCCATCTCAGGGGACATTCAAAAAGGATGTCCTCAGGAGGGGGTGGGTCTGATGGCATGTGGACAGTGGAGGAGGGATCCATTATGAACGTCCACTAATGATGGAATTTTTAAGTTTTTGGATTTTCTGTTTGAGTTTTTAAGGTTAGTGAAATGGGAAATGGACACCGGTGAAAATGTGTCCCCACTCCCAAATGTACTTGAATTTTAAAAAATTCGGGAAAGTCTGGATCGAATTATGCCTAAATTTTTGTTAAACCCTAATTTTATGCTGAAATTTCCCTTCGAGGCAATGAAATTTCCGTTAATCAGAAAAAGTCTGGAAATATGTCGTGGAATTGGGTGCTTGGAAATTTATAGAATGGTCCATTGTGTTCCAAAATATTTTCTGGACATGTTCGCATAATTGCAATAATTAGTATCTATACAAAATGCATTTAACTGTTTTATTAGCATGGGATAAACCAGCATTAGCACAAATAAACATATCTTCAATTCCAATAAAAAATCAGTTGGGAATTATCTTAAAAAGAGCAATCTTCTGACAACCAGTTCTTTTTTTTTTCAGATAATTGAAAAATAAAAGGGCACATAGTTCATAACGTTATCGGTACTTGTTACATATGACAACATGGTTCGATCCGTAAAGAAACATAATTTATACATTTCTCATTGTGGAATCCATCGGGCAATAGCAATTCGGAACAATTAATGTCAATTTCCAGAGCGTTTAAAATACAACC
Source organism: Julus scanicus (assembly GCA_034698625.1). Lineage (NCBI taxonomy): Eukaryota > Metazoa > Arthropoda > Diplopoda > Julida > Julidae > Julus > Julus scanicus. The sequence goes on along the minus strand of JAQGBW010001606.1, from coordinate 12,326 downwards.
GTAAAAACTGTCGTTATGTTATTCGTTAATTCTGGCTACCCATCGCCAATGCGACACGATTGAGTGATAATGAGATCTCCAATTGCTCCGTTTCACGGATCAAAAATACAGAGAGCTTGATAGCAAGTTAAACGACTCGATATCATGGCAGGAAGATTGTGGAAGAGGTTCTATTGCAAATTTTCCATGGACACATGGATACTACAATTGAGTTGTTCGGGACATTTCCCCAATTAAAAACCGACAATTACTTCAAATCACTTACAAATTTTGTAAATTATAAATCACTAGCTGCGCATACCTTTCAACAAATCGGGCAAAATTTTCAAAAAATGACATTTAAGTTATAACAAAAAGTTTGTCAAAATTCACGATTTAACGTAAGGTCCCTCCCGAGTTTTTTTTCTCTCGGAATCCTGTAATACGATTACCGAGACAGGCATGTCAGAAAAGAGCCGAACGCTTCTCCGGTAAAAATCGTGGTGCCGATCAGCGAAATAAAGGAACCCGTCTTTTCGTCAGGGGTGGACATATCGAGCATCCACAAGATGATCGTTCTCTAACACGGTTACAACTCCTTTCAGCCATGCCTGTCGTGGGAACTTTATCTCGAAGAGACCTACGAAAAATCAAGTATAGTGTAGTTTAGCAAAATACGGTTTCAATAAACCCTGTATTGCACCGAGGAACACCATCTGGCCATTAAGGGTAGTTCGCACCCGATGATTGAACTGCGAATAATCACTGGACGGAGATTTCGGTAACACGTAGCGTGTTTTACTGTTAACCGAGATCCGGTTCTTACTCCTAGTCTGGTACAAACTAGCTCTAATAGCAATTTTTAAAAGCGAGTAAAAGATTATCAAAATCTTAGCTTGTTCTGCTAAAGAGGTTACAAAAAAGAATTCTTAAAACTACATTGTTGTTGGCTACCGAATTTGTAACTACGAGAGCATTCATCTTAGTTTTGGTAAGAATCGATACTACGTCTTCCCGAGACTAAACCATCTTTAGAAGAATTTAACGGTATCAAAATCCTCGGCTTCGCTCGAATCAATGGTGTTCCTCCGTTTGATAATTTAGATTAAAGCCGCGTTTGTTTGTGTACATTGCATAATTCATGATTCCAGGCAGGTACGAGAGTGGATAACTAGTTCAACGTAAATCAATAAGTGGCCGGTACAAATATATCGGGGGCAGAAAAATAGTCATGAATTATTTTCTTGAATTGATGGCATTTGTTGACGTATTAATTTTTAAAGTTTTACGCGCTTTGATTTCCGATTTCCAACTCAATTCATCGGTTTAAGTCTTGCTTGTTATTACAAACCTGACTGAAGAAAGGAGAAATTGAGAAAACATTTCACCCAAAAACACCAGCAGGCTCGGCTTCGTCGTCTTTTTAACGCTTGTAGCCGAATTCTTTAGCATCGTCCTCGGTGAAATCGCCGTAACGCCACATGTTCAGCTACGAGAGAAATTATTCATTAAACGTTATCGTAAATCGATAGAGCATTAAACGAGAACAAAACGTCAATTACTCACTCTTTTCTTCTTGGCTGCTTCTTGGGCATTTTTGTATTCTGTCACCTGTTTAATAAAAATGCGGTTCAGTGTATTTTGTTGAGAAATCTCAAATTAAACCCGGACTTTAATCCAACTCGAACGAGTGATGCAGAAATAATAAACATTAAATCACAAAAATCATCACGTCACACTTACCAATTTTTTTAGCCTTTTTTCCTTGCGCATCTCCGATAACAAGTATCCTTCCGAAATAAGTCCTTTGATAATGTCCTCTTTCGTGTCGGAATTCAGGAGAGTGACGTAATCGACGCCTCCAGCTTTGTACTCCACGTTAAGTAGAAGTGTCAGATTTTCCGTTTCGGTGGCAAAGGCTTGCACGGCATCTTGCTGATACTCGACCTGAAACGAGCGATTTACAGATTGTTCGAGATCAAACATTTGGGCAAGTTCGAGCATTGTTCGAGGCAAAACAGCGGTCGTTTTATTAACAAATCAACGTACGTCAGAATGTAAAGCTGCGCAAGCTAAACCGTATTCGTGTGCCGCTGGCCGAAGTCCTTGGAAGTTCAAAGGTAAGGTAGCCAAGTTTAGATTTTTCGTCACTTCTCTCTGAAATTCGGGTTTCGGAACGTATAGAGCAAACAGCCTTAAGTTATTTTAAAATCCAAATACTTGTGTAATCACTCACGTTTCCGTAGTCGACGTAGAAAACGTGAGAACTTCCATCTCCAAGCTTTTCGACTTTCGCCCGATACCTAACAATTTACATATTTTTAGAAAACACGCGAGAAACGATTTAAAATGCGACTTTTTACGGGACCCACCATTCTCCATCGACAAACTTGGCAGCGCACAAATCCCCTCTCTTGGGCGTGTAAGAACCGGGAAGGGGCGGGTTTGTCGTGAATTCCTGCCGTAATTGGTCCATGAGTTCTTCCAGTTGGGGCCCGTCTTCCACGTGCTGGGCGTAGAATTGAAGGTTTGGGCGTACTTCCGTCAGCACGACAGACACGTAACTGATGTTCCTTTCGACGATGTCATCTTTAATATCCTGCTCCTTGGGCTCTTCGTAATTTGCCCAAATCTTTCGTAGCGGCAGAGAAATTAAGAAAACGTATGAATTGATGCATTTGCAGAAAAAAAAAGCAGACGGGCCGAAGGGGATTAACTCACTTTTGTCTTCTTTTCCTTCGCGCTGTCCTCCGCCGTTTGTAGAGCACGGAAATGGGTACTGCGCTCTGCCGTCGAATGCACGCTCGCTAGACCTTCTTCTACGAGAGCAACGGAAACGTTGGTGTTGTCAACCCATAGCCAACCAATGAAGTTGCCAGCTTTGTCCATGTTTTCTACTTCAACTTCAACCTTGAGGAAAATCAAGGTTAATACAAGTAACGATCGAGGATCATCGAGGAAAGTTTTGCTTAAGAAAATATAAGCACCGCTTACCTCTCTCTGCATGCATAGCTCTTTCGTGAATGCTAATGCTTCATCTCCGAATGGCTCGGAATCGAGGGAACCCACATTGGGAACTATCCTCGAAGCTCTCGGACAACTAATACCTAAAACACGAGATTAATCCCAAACTTTAGCTAACCGACAAACTCGCTAAATAAAAAAATGGATTAAAAGAGGAAAACTTTTGCCGACCTGCGAGAAGGAATGTGATGAGGCATGTCTCCTTGGGCACGTACAGCCGTAATCTAGATCCGCTGCTGACATATTCGACGATGCCTTCCGATCGACCCGCCCTTTGCAGGAAGGGAAGAAATTGCTTGGCTTTAGCATAATCCTGAAAACGTAAACGGAAAAACCGTTGAGTTGAAGACCTTATCGATCAGGCGGGCATAACATCCGAGATTAAAATCACCAGAGCACGTACCCCAGAAACGTCGGCCACCCTGTGAATTGGAGTGTCTTTTTTTCCATGCATCCCTTTCCCGCTTTTGGCTGCTTTCGTCTCTGCAGCTAATAATTCATCATAGTGGGAAGACCGTTGATCATCATCTTGGCGATAGCGGACCACCGTGGCGAAACCTTTACTCACCAGGGCCTCTGCAACATTTCTAAATTCGAGCAATTTACATTAATTAGAATAGGTAATCGTAGAAACTTAAATTAGGTACACAAATTTGTACGCTAAATGACTCACATTCCACCAATTGCGACTGTACAGCAGGTTTTTTCTGGAAACGAATTGGAGGCTGGCTGAACGTAGTCGAGCACCACATTTACCTGAGAAGTCATGTAAACATTATAACTTTGATTGGGGATATATGAAATTAACGGCAGATATTGGCAATATATTTAATACACAAAATTTAACTCTTAAAAAAATCTTTTGTCCCTGTTACCTTCTTTCCAATTAGTTTTTGGCGCAGAAATTCCCTGGCTTCATAAAGATATGGGATATCATACAGGGGTCTGAACTGTCTCCCTTTTGTGTCTTTTGGGCCATCATCCTTGGGTCCTTCGGTAATTCTTAAAAGAAATAATAAAAAACGTATATACACATACCTTTTATAAAATAAGTTAACAAGCGTGGAAATAAGTTATGCTAACCTCGGTGGTCGAATGCTTGCCAAAAAGATTTTCTTTAGAGCACCATCGTTAGTTTTAACGATCAACGCATCGGCATTGACAATTTCCATAACTTTAGCGCTGTATTCTTTCCCTTTGCCTTCGACGTGTGTTGTACTCGGGCTATAGTCTTTCCAGATCCGCAATCGTTTTTCCTTGGCAGACCTTTCTGCTGCTCTCAGTTTGTCAACACCGGAAGAAACAAATGCCATACTCCAATCAACACAGCGAGCAAACCCTTCTTTCACCAAGAATTCCGCGATGCTACCATTCTGAAAATAATAACGAAATAAGTTCAGATGTTCAATCAAGAAGCATTCTTAGGAAAGCTAATTACAATGCTGTTCAAAATCCAGGTTTCAAGATTGTGGAAGTGTAAAACTAAATACTAAAGTGGTTTTACCGGATGAATAATACTGCCAATGTAATTGGCATTAGCTACGCTTTCAAGAATGATTTCGACGTCTCTGTGCAAAAGGCGCGATTCTGTAAAGAACTTTGCTTCTTCTGCAAAAGGTTCGGCCTGTGGAGTTGCTCCATCTTCTCCTTGTTTAAAAGAAGGACACTGAAAACGCGCGAGTAACAGAAAAATAAGTTGAAATCACATGCTACAAAAATGAGTACATGTTCTCAGATTGGAAATAACTAAGAAAAGTATAGCATACCCTGATTCCTGACATCATCAGCGTGACATATTGATAATTCGGTAGCAAAAACGCCCTTATCGTACTTCCATCCCGAACGTGCTCTACGACCGCTAAAATTAAATTGAAACAATTTAGAAATTACATCGATACATATTTGGATCTAGTTTTTTCTGCTACCATGTCTACTTTATTCATCAGTTTACCTTTAAGGGGTTCTCCATGAAGAGAGTCCACAAAATTCCTTGGATTTTCTACCGCCCATTTGATATCTCTTACATGATCTTGAGGGTTGTCTTTGCTCCATATTCCCTTTGATGCTGACTTTGCAAGATCTTCGAGATCGCAAAGTTTTTGTTGTTCGCTTTATAACAAAATTTAGTTGATTTTAATTTTTTTCAACACGTCAAACTGGCTTAATATTGTAACTGCATAGTGACGTTTTTACTTACTCGCTGGGTTTAATTCCACCACGCCTTACTTCAACTAAACCTTCTGACACTAGCAACTCTGTGATGTTTTCTCCAGATGCATCTGTAAACGCAGAATCAAAATTAAGCCAAAATCTCTTTATTCAACTTTTCAAATGGACTAAAACTTTTCTTACGATTTACTATATTTTAATAAAAACGTACCTTTGCCTAAATATATGCATCCATAACCTCGACCAGTTGGTGAACCAGGTACTTTGTACTCCACAGTGAAAGCAACTTCTTTTCCGACTAATTTCTTCCTAAGAAATTCTCTCGCTTCCCAAGCATAGGGCTGAAACCAAGTACATTCACATTTAATTAAATTCTCTGCGGTGCCACCAATTTCTTATTTGATGTATCAATTCAAATCAGTACCCTGCAGTCAGGATAACAATGCCATATGGTAACTTTTCACGTCTGGACCTCAACGTGTCCCAATTTAAAGAGTAGAGCATTTCTGTCCCTCTCACAGAATACTGGTAATTGCCCTTAACAGCTTTACCTCATCTTTTGTTTCCACCGAGCCTCCAACATTTGGATTCGTTCTTCTGGCTAATTTTCTTGCGGTGATATTTGCCAAACCAAGATGTTGCTCAGGCGGTGGACCACCCTTAGGTTGACCACGGATGACCACTGAATCACCAGATAAAACCTATTTTTATAAGAAAAAAAATAACAAGTGCTGATTTTCAAAAATATTTTATTTCAATTTACATATCGAGAAAAGTAAAGTTTATAAATTTCCAATAGAATTTGTAGAATAAATCTAATAAATATTGCGAATTAAAGCGCTTTATTTTGAAAACAATACCCAGAAGACGCCAAAACAATACATTAAACAGTTTTAATGAACTCTTATTTACCAACGTGGAAAGTTTATTGACACATAAGCCTAAGGCAATTTAAGGCTTCAGGACATATGGTGATAGTGCCACATTTACCTGTATTTAAAATACGGCGTTTGGGGACTTGAAAGATGGATATTTGATGGGAAAATTTCCTGCCTGATAACTCGTTTTATTTAGTAAAATATTAAACAGTTTTACCTGCTTTACAATCCCCCTGTGTAAAGTTGGTTGTTGCTGCTGCTGGGGCTGCTGCGAAGTCATGTTGTTCCAATTCTATAAAAAATTCGAATTGTTCCATAAAATAAAGGATAAGATTTTAATTCTCACTAATTAAGGTTTAAATTTACTCACCGATTACCGTGAAAGTGGAATCTAATACTAATCGAGGATTATGCACGACGTCTCAGACGATTAACCTACAGTGAAAAGAATCTGAAAACGTGTTGCTGATGTGGCGTCACTGAAGATGTTATAGGGCGACCTCTTTCGTGTAATTCCGGCAATATTACGGCAAAAAAATGCCAAAGTTCAACACCCTTTCCAGGCTACACAACACAATTTTAATTGTATTGAATATTGAAATATAATCGTATATATTGAAACGTGTTATACTCGAGTTGAAAATCAATCCTTATGGGTTTTATTTAACATGTTTTTTACTGTTTAATCATATATTTGCAATGCCAAAGATACAGTTAAGATAGGTGTCGCCATCTGACGGCCATTATATAACCCAAAAATACAGTGTGTTCGAAAATGATCGCGTGTCAATAGGCAGCGCCATCTATCGGTCACATTTCGAATTAGAAATGTAGGGTGTACAAAAAACAACACATAGTCTGCTACCTAGAAGCCATTCATGAAAGAAATTCCTCAAGAAGGTGAGGGGGTAGGGGGAATATGGGGGAAGCCATTATAGACGTCCACTAATGATGGTAATTTTTAGTTTTTCTGTTTAATTGGGTTTTGAAAGTCAGTGAAAGTTGAAATGGACAATGGAAGAATTGTGTCCCCGGTCCCAAATGTACTTGGAATTTTTAAAAACTCTTGAAAGTCGGGAATTATGCCTAAATTTTATACCAGAATCGCCCTTCGAGGTCTGGAAATTTCCTTTACTCAGAAAAATCTGCAAAAATGTCGTGGAATTGGCAGCGGGACAGATGCTTGGAAATTTATATGCTCCAACAAATTTTTTGGACACCCTACTTTTCAAAAATATTAAAGATGCACATGAGGGGATAGTGAGGGGGTCTGGGGCTTAAATGGCTAAAATTTACCCCCATGTGGACAAGGGGTAGAGTGGTAGGGTTAATTTTTGAAGGAATTTTGAGGACGTCCTTAATGAATGGCCTTAATAGAGGATATCTGCTATATACAGGGTGGCACAACAATGCTTATTGGCCCAGTTTTCAAAATTAGATAATCTACAAAAGAAGTTTAATAGAAATAATAATTAGATAATCTACAAAAGAAATTTAATAGAAATAAAAATAAGAAATTCAAAACATGTTCGTACATAAACATTATCAGTTTAATGATTTTTCATTATACTCTTACAATTAAAAAAAGGTTATAATTTACAACCATATATGCCTTAAATATCAAATTTAAAGTTCAAAGTTTACGTAGCATAGTTTCATAAATATGATATGGCTTAACAGGGAAACTCAAAAATTAGTTTTAAAAATGAACGTCGAGCCAGTTTTCTTAAAAGTTTAAAAGAATTTAGAGAATATGAGGACTAAATTTTAACATTTTACGTGCCAACATTTTAAAATTACATGATTAATTGAAGCATCCATTTAAAGAAAGTAAAATATGAAGTCCATCGCAATTAGGGCAATCACATATAATAATCATTCACTCAAATATAATTTGATTATAAATATTAATTTACTTAAAAAGCAATTATAAATGTATCGAGTACCCTGAGTTGATTTGTCACTTAAAGAGATAATTATGAATAGCGTCAATATATACATATTTTAAAAATAAATTAATTAGACAATGATTTTAAATTAACGAAAATTTAAATTTGTAATCGAGCATCTGTTAATTAATTATGAGTCATAAAAAAGTAGAACCCAATAAAAAAAATCACAACTTCATAGCAAATGCTTCGATTTGAATGAAATTTGGCATTTACATAGAACAATAGTGTAGGAACAAAAAAACATGTTCCGGACATGTGACAAATCTAGGATTTTTTCATTTTTCAACAAAACCGTGCTCGAGAAATAGTTGAACCGCTGCAACCGGAAACGCCACAGTTCATCGGACCCAACCACTGGTGGCTGGCCACCAATTAAACAGTCCAGACTCGAATCTGGTGGACCACAAAATTTGGGAAGTTCTCCAGGAAAAGGTTTACAAATCGAATATTAATAATATCGAAGACTCGAAACTACGAATTAAGAAAACTTGGATCGAACTCGACCTGCGTATAATCGATTCGTCAATCGAAAAATGGCGCGGTAGACTCCAGGCTTGAGTAAAGACCACCGGAAAACATTTTCACCACATTTTATAATTCATTTTTGTTCCTACACTATTGTTCTATGCAAGTGCCAAATTTCATTTAAATCGAAGAATTTTTCACGAAGTTGTGATTTTTGTTTAATTGGGTTCTACTTTTTTATGACTCACAGTGTATAATTTTTGAAATTGCGACTAGCGTATTTTCGATTTTTGATTTAATTTACGTTTTGAAGAAAGATTTTACATACCTCGTCGTGTATAATTTTCGTTTTTTTTAGAAAAAAAAACCAAAAAAACCATTGGTCATTTATACTTGGACATTTTACATCATGCGGAATCTTGAATGGGAATATATTCTCTATGTTTCTCCGGTGAGGAAATTTCGCCGTCCACGTTACCCCCACCGGTCAACGTTGAATGGTAAGAGGTGGTTGGAGTGGTCAGTGGACGAGCCGTAGACGTATGACTGGTTATACTAGATTTTCTAGAAGACATGGAAAGGGTTCGTTTCCTAGGCCTGCGCACTTCACCGTCTAAATCTTCTTCCTGAAACAAATTACCCACATTTGTTTTAGTAAAACATGTTCTACGGTCATCTAAAATTACAGTGCTATAGGCAGTTTTTGAAACTGTTTCCGGAGAAAGATGCAAACTTTGAACACAAATTAAAAAAATAATTTTTTTGTATCCTATTTAAGTACACATGTACACATTTTTAATAAACTCCATTACCAAATTACCATTTTATGATTTTTATAAATTTGGCTTGCTTTTTATTGATTTTTAATGGTTTTTTATTGCAAAGTTTTCAAAGTTTGGCATTTCTTGCCTTACATGCGCTTAAATTGCTCATGTTTGCACAATTTCTAGTTTTGTAGAAATTAATGAAATAAAAAAATGGGAGGCAAAGTAAATGATAAACATGAAAAACCGAAAATCCCGATTGAAAACATTTATAAATAACCTAAAGTAATCGTTTTTATAATAACTGTATTTACTTTAGTAAAAGCAAAGTTGAAACATTGAAACACGAATTACGAATGCTGGTTTTACAGAAATTTTTAAAAAAAATCATATTATGCCCGATAGGTATAGCGCAGCAATCTTATAATTAAATTGAGTTTGTTGCTAAGCAATATCCAAAGAAGCGGTGTAATTTGTATGGATTAAATTATACATAGGGACGGTGCAAAATATAAAATGAGCATGGATTTCAAACGATATGATTTATTATGCACCGCAACATAGGTATTAATAGCTATTAATCAGATTTATAACCTCCGTTGTATAAAAACGCCAAAATAAACAGTGAAAAGATTATGGAAATGGAGATATACCCTATAATAGTGTTCAGTTTTATGGTTTTTTAAGCGCTTTTTTCAACATGTACCTGTACAGAATACATCCTCAGTTAAATTATATCAAATAAATTAATAACTTTCCTGAATAAATCTTCATTTTTAGACTCGTATGCAGAAAAATATCGTTCAAAACATAAAATATTACAGTATTAATGGTGTATGAGTGTTATTCAAAAAAGGACGTCCCTAAAATTATTTCAAAAATTAACCCTCCCCTAACTCCTGTTCACGTCATCCATTTTAGGCCCAAATTTACTCCCCCTTCCCCCCTCATAGACGTCCTTAAGGTTTTTGAAAAGTAGGGTGTCCAGAAAATGTGTTTGAACATACAAAGGCTCGTCCTCTAAATTTCCAAGCACCCACCTTGTTACCAATTCCACAACAATTTTCCACATGGTTCCTAGATCCCAGCAGACCCCCACCCCTCTTGAGGACCCCCTTTTTGAATGCTTCTTACATAAAACCCTTGACATCCGCATTTCCTCAATGTTTTACTACATGCCTGGCCATAATCAGGGGAATTTTAAGACTGTGGACGTCCATAATGGCTTCCCCCTCCCTCCCCCTGTCCACATGGTGCCCACATCCCAGAAGACTCCCACCCCTTCTTGAGGACCTCCTTTTTGGATGCTCCTTACATAAAACCCAAACATCCACATTTTCTCAACCCATTGCTGTTCTCATCAGTGGTATTTTAAGAATGTGGACGCCAATAATGGCTTTCTTCCTCCCTCCCCCTGCTCATATTGTGCCCACATGCAAGCAGACCCCCTACCCTCCTCTTGAGAACCTCCTTTTTGAATGCTTTTTACATAAAACCCCTAACATCCCACATTTCCTCAACGCTTTGCTGCTAATCATCAGTGGCATTTTAAGAATGTGGACGTCCATAATGGCTTTCCCCCTCCCTCCCTCTGTCCACATGGTGCCCACATCCCAGAAGACCCCCACCCTCTCTTGAGGACGTCCTTTTTGAATTCTCCTCACATAAAACCCTATTCCACATTTTCTCAACGCTTTCCTGCCATGCCTGAAAGGCCATCATCAGGGGTATTTTAAGAATGTGGAGAAAGACTAAGGTGAACTTGAAGAACAACCTCTGAAAATGTGTTTCCATGTGAACTTTGAGATGAATGAAAGGATATTTGATCACTCGTAACAAAAGTTTCTAGCTACAGGATGTTGAGCTGAAGATTAACTTACTTCATCTGAAAGTGGCACCCCATCAGCCAACGACTTCCGTCTTCTAAGCTCCGAAATTAAGTCTGAAAACTCTTCCTTGAGCTCCTCCATTCTGGTTCTAAGATGCTGTTGAGCAAAAGCAGCATCTGAAAACTGATCACATTTCTCTTCGTTGGAAATTATCAGACTCTCTAGCTTCTGGGTGATTTCGTGCATTTCGTCTTGGACGGCGTGTAATTTACTTTGGATCTAAAAACAACAAACAAAACTAGAGTTAGAAAAGTTGTCTTAACTCCACATCTTCCGGCTTGTTTACAACTTAGCAGAAATACATATTGCACTCATCTGAACTAACTCTAACAAAAAATAAATGAACACACATTTCACCTGCAGACAACGTACATGTTTTCATTTAAGCAATTATTTAGAGCAGTATTTTTAAATCTATATGAGCTAATGACCTAAATTTGTCGCGGCATTCAAGTTGATCAACATTCCAATACAATGAATGCCAAATTAATACCACAACCAAACTCAATTCAGCGAAATGAAGGGACCATTCAAAATGGACGTCTCCCCCTCATCCTTTCCCTGTCCACATATTGATTACATGCGAATAGGTCCTCCTACCCTCTACCCCCTCTTGAGGACGACTTTTTTGCATGACCCCAACCACTATTTCCAAGCTAAAAATAGTGACATTTAAAAATTCCAAACATTTGTTTTAAACAAAGCCCTTGATTCAGACGTACGTTTTGAATGGCTCCAGTAGAGATACACTTATTTGGAACTTTGCATTCTATTGGTATCAATAGAAATTTACTATTGGCTTTATTGGTTTCAATTGTTTTCTATTGTTCAGTCAATACAACTAAACCATAGAAGTCAATAGAAGCCAATACAGGAATCATAGAAAACAATTAAAATTAAAATAAAGTGTCCAAATAACAATAGAAACCAATAGAAATCTCTGTTGGTTTCTATTGTTCTCTATTGTTATTTGGAACATTGTTTTCTATTGGTATCAATAGAAAATTTGTATTGGTTTTATTGGTTTTAATTGTTTTCTATGGTTTTCTATTGTTCAGTCAATACTGCTAAACCATAGAAGTCCATAGAAGTCAATAGAAGCCAACACAGGAACCATAGAAAACAATTCGCCGACGCCGATGGTCGAGTGGGTTGCGTGCTTGCCTCTCGATCCTAAGATGCTGGGTTCGCTCCCAGGTCGAGGTC